>CAXAMN010003947.1:70587-95735 GCA_963970005.1 Durusdinium trenchii
CCCCCGCAAACAGCCGCCAGTCTATTAGCACAGCCAGAACAGAGGCATTCCTACTATGCTTCTTGCTGCCTGTTGCTAGTGGTTTTTCTGATCTTGTGATGCTTCTGGGTCTTCTTCTTACTACTGCTGCTGTGATTGCTGTTGTTGGTGTATATCCCGGGGTCGGCGGCAGGGGCGGCAGCCCTTAAATAGTAGAAGGTTTCTGCATGATAATGATTGTGCCTCAAACTCTGGATACTTTTTTGTTGCCTAACTGGATTTGCCATTATAAGTTTCTACCATAGTCTTGGAAACCTTTGCCTTGGTCTTGAGGATTTGCTACTGCTCCATTGTCCCAGATGAATGAGTTAATTTGAGAATTGTAAAAGTAGTTCCATCGCTTATGAACATAGTTGTCTGGCAAATAGTTAGCATTGATAGTTCCATTTCCTGGTGTTCTGTATAAAGTACTGAATGCTCCTGTGAGTTTGAATGATGACTTAACAATGTTCATATCCAATTCACCGCCTCCTGTGTTGAAGGTTTGTGTTAGTGTGTGATACATAGGAAAGACCAGTTTTAGTGACTCACCGTCCAACAAATGTTTTACTATGTTGTTATTAACAGTGTTGTCTAAAGTCATTACTTCAGCTCTGATAATAACATTGTTTAATTCCCACTGTGTAGAAGTGTTAGCTGCTTGAAAGTAATACCCCTGTTTGTCAGTTTGAGTGTTCGGGCTTCCTACTGCGCCTCCTTGTGGTTCTACAATAGGTACCAATTCATCATTAACAATTGCGAATTCTAATTCCAAAGGCGCATACCTCAAAGGTAAATAATAATTTGATTGCATCAACCCACAAACAGGCTTATGGCTGAATCGGGCTTTACCATTAGCGCCGGAAATTCTTGTCAATGAGTGTCTTGTATACTGTATATTTTATCTATTCTACCCCATTCATTTTTATCACCGTCAGGGGATACAGTTACTACACCGGGGGTTGGAGTAACACCAGCAGTAGTAGCCTGCAATAATACATCCAAACCATTACTGTAGCATAGTCATGAAAGTCAGCGTCCCATCTTGGGTTAGCTGACATCTCTATGTCATCCATGTCTCTAACATACAACTCACAGTGTCTATTGTATTCAACAATATTTCGATCCATTTGACCTCCTACTATTGCTCTGTATCGTTGAATAAAGGCATGTAAGCCTCCTAATGGACGTAAGAAATGGTGTCTTGTTCGATCGTTATTTTGCAAAGTTGCAAACAACCTTACTGAACTCAAATCCAAATAGGTATTATCCTCTCCTGAAATGTAAAACCTAATGTTTTTCGCCCCCGCATTCGCATTAAATACGTTTGTGGTGCTACTAAAATAGTTTACAAATCGCCTGTTTGTAACATATTGTGAAGTTTCAGGTAATCCAAAGTTCAGGTAATCCAGGTCACCAGCTTAAAAACAGACATCAAACGAAGCGGTATCCATTTAGGAGAAAGGATTTCTATGTTTTTTTCCTTCAGGGAGAGCTTTGGTAAGGATGAGTCTGGTTCTATGTTGTCCTTTTTATCCAGGTTCTTTTACAAAACTTGTGGTTTTTTACTTTAACATTTCAAGGTAAAAAAATCACAAGTTTGCGTCTGTATGTACTTTTTGATGATGCATGGTTAAAAAAAATATGAAGCATTGTTTTGCTTTGTGTGTGTCATGGTTTCGTGCAAATTACTTTTTTGTTAGGTCGATTTGCTTTGCTGGTCGTTTGTGGGAGTCTTATGGTTTTGCATGAAAAGTATGCTAAGGAGCCCTGGCGGCACATTGGTCTAAAAGTTCCCCACCACGGGGGGGGGGGAGGGGGGGGGGGGCCCCCCCCACATATGAAGTTTTCACGTGATGCGGCGATCCCGAGGATTCCAGCCCCTCACTTGCTAAAGCAAGGACAACTCCAGCTAGCTGGTGCTAGCTTTCGTGATGAGTGGGTGGAGATGTCGTTTTGTTATTTGATGGATCGGTTTACGGCTTGGGTGAGTGACTGAGAAGCCGGGACGCCTCCTTAGCGAGATCTTCACCATTCTCTCGACCGAAAACAAACTCATACAAACACTTCTTGATCCACGGTCCATCATCTCCCTCCAGGGCCCCCGTTGATGGCGAACCACTCAAACCCACTCAAACCCACCTGCGCTTTTGCCCTCGTTGATGGCGAACTCGGCCTTGGGCCCTTGGCCTTGGCCCAGCGACACTGCTGCCTTGGTCTCGAACCTCAGGTTCAGCGACGAACCCTGGGGGCCAGGGGGTGGGAAGTCACTCTAGGAAGTGGAACTTCCTCTATGTTCCTCTCCATCTCGGAAGTGGAGATCACTGTGAGGAGTTTGGATTTCAAGGTGGTGGGGCAAATCAGCCATAGGCAATCTAGACAAGGCCATGCACACATCTGAGGCCTGGAGGCTCGGGCCCAAGAAAAGCCTCTGAGGTCTGACTCCCCATCTCATCCCATCTCTGCACGTGTTGCCAAGCTGGAGGGGAAGCCTTCCTGCCTCCAAGCAGCATGTCGTTTTTCAGTGCCAATCTGTTGAGCTCTGCCATGGGATCTGCACCAGATGAGAGGACGAAGATCAGGGGTGTGACGTTGTTGCTGTCGCTGTAGACCTCACTTCACTTCACTCTTGACTTCACAGAGCCTGGAGCCTTGCAAGCGCTCAATTCTCAAAGAAGGAATTGAATACAGTCTAATGATTCTAATGTACAGTGCATCAGTTGCAGTGATTGAAACTGGTGCAAGGTAAGTAGTTAAGTAGTTGACAAAAACATGCAACAATAACACACCCCATCAGTTGGCTGGATGATCAATTGCACTTTTTTTCTCTAATTTTGGCGTCATGATCTCATACAACCGCACCATCCAGAAAACCCCTCCATGCGACTCAAAACGGATAGCTCCGCTAGTGCCTTCTCCAAGTTGAAGGGTGGTGGCTCCAAGAAATCGGCCCCCAGCTTGGCCAAGATGATGTTCTGGAGGCCTACAGGTGGGACGGTGGGACCATTAAAGGGGAGGAGGGACCTAATTCTGGTTTAAGCGTGAACGTGGGGAGAAATCCGTCCAGCAGGATTGAACATCTTCGCAATCTATGTGAGCAAATGGTCAGCAAAGTACCATTGATCACTGGAAGAAGGATGGACAAAAACACCTCACTTGATTTGACTGGCAAGACCCATTTTCCCGGTGCGTGCCTGGGACTGTTGCATCAGCACGGACCGCCAATAGCACAAGGGCCCGTTGAAGAGGCGTGAGCTGCTCTTGGATGCTTTCCGGCCAAGGAGCCTGAGCATTGACGGTGATGCACATTGCAAAACCAAAAACAGTTCTTGTATCATCGACCGGTCTTAGCAAGTGAGGTGCAGGTTGAATCGCAATTAATTACAGGATTGGTCGTATAATGCATAGTTTATTTTACTAATTGTGCGCTAGGCAGCGCTAGGCTCTGGCAAGCCCATGAGCCAGTCAAGAAATATGGAAGTGACTGGTGTCAGACCATTCTACTACTCCCCTTCTGATTCCCTCCCGGATGCTTCCATGGCACATGCACCGGATCATCCGAGTCGAAGACTGATTTCCAGCCAACCAGGTTCTTGGCAAACTTCTCAGTGAAGCCTCAGACGCGGTCGGAAGCTTCGTCCACGGACGGTCCGCCTTCCATCGCTCACCGAAGATGGGCCTTCAAAAGGTCCACGGAGTCCACATGCAAGAGGCAGCAAAGAGGCCCCTTCTAGGTCTTTGGTATTCACATATTCTGATGTTCACCTGAGCCTTGGCATGTAGTTGGGGCCAACCCAATCTTCAACATGTCTGATGCGTCTCGTAAATGCACATTTACATCCGCAACTTACCACTGTGTAAACACCTATTGCCACATTCCTTCTCAACACTTTCTGAACTTGGTCTCTGGCCTTCTCTTGGTCACGAGTCACTTCAAAAATCTGAACTCAACCAAGCCACACAGGACCCCAAAATGGAAGCACTATTGGATAATTCATGTTCATCCACTCTTTCAGGCCCCTCTGTCCATCCAAACCTCTTTTTGATTCAGGAGATGCAGCCGTTTTCCAGTCGCGAGACCAAAACACATCATCACCTGCCACCCCCTGACCGACCGCAAACCACATCAAACCACATCAAACCGCATCAAAACATATAGCTGGCTCACCAGCCGCTCCAGCCGAAGCCAGGTGCCGGACTCCACCGAGGTGCCTGGCCAGGGGCCTTTGCCCAGATCTTCCAGCTCCGAGATCCGCGCCCAACTCGAGTCGCTCAACCACTCGGCCTTGGGCCGTGGCCGCACCTGCCGAAGGCCGAGGTGGCACGGCAAACCGCATTGAACTGCGAGAGGGGAAGTTTGGGGCATGGTGCAACAAATGTCGTGAAAGGAGTTTAAAATCTGCGTTCCCTGAAACTATATTATAACCTTGTGGTGAAGGTCTTCCAAGTGGTCTTCCACACCCTGTGGGAACAAACTACTTGATGCCAACTGTTGCACAGGAGACTGTGCCGCCGTTGTGCCTCTGCCCCAGTTGTGCCACCCACCAAGAGCAAAGACTTCTCCACTTGGTCGAGCTCCGAATCCACCTGCGGGGACGAGGCCAAGGCCTAATTTCGGACCAACTTCCGCCAACTGCGACGTCTCATTGTCTGTGTCAGACAAACAAGTTGTTCCTTTTTGATCCAATTTGCGGACTGTTGCAAGTTGATCCAATTTGCGGACAAACAACCTCATGGCCACATGCTAGGTGGAGACACCCCCCCCACACTGGCAAAACAGTCAGTACAACAGACTCATACAAAGAAGGAATTCATGGGCCGAAGATTTTTCGCTCATCCTGAGTTTGATCGTGAATTTCCCATATGGCGTTCAGTGGAATGCCTGATCCCCTTGTGAAAAGGTGTTCAAGCTCTTCCCGCCAGAGGGGCCTCCATGGACTTGAAGGTTAGGAGCAGGGAGAGCATGAGCTTGTCTTTCGCAAAGAGCGAGTCGCACACCTGAGTGCGATGCCAACCTGTGGACCCTAGGGACCGAATCGGGCGGTATGCCAAGACGCTGGTGACCAGTGGGACGGCAATGGAAACAAGTTAAGAAACAAAACATCAACAAATAAGTATCCTGGTGCAAGTCCAAGCCTGATGTTACTGACTGAGGGTCACAAATCCTAGTATTAATCCATACCCTGTTCACATGACGAATGATTTGGAGATGTTCTTTCCGTTTCTTTTGCAAGGCCTTCTCATAGAGCAGCTTGATGAACTGGTTCTGCAACGCCTCGAGCGTTTTGATCGCGGACAGTCCCGAGATCATCAAAGCCCTGGTTGATCGTGGAGGTCATCCTGTAGATCGTGGAGATTCAACATGGATCGTTGGGTCTCTTTCTCCACAACTTGTTTTGATCAATCAGGTCTATGTAAGCCTGTCCTCGACCTGCAAAAATGGAGCCACTCCCCTGTAGATTAATATGCACCCCCAAAACCACTGGGTTGTAATTGTAGAGGAACATGGTCTTCCATGGGTCAATTATCAGGTTCTATATGTTAGTTTGCGTGGCAGTATGTCACCCAAAAGATCTAAAAAACGATCGAAAGGCAGTCGACGCCTTTTTCATCTAGCCGAGAGGCGGTCAAACGTCTCTGAAGGTTTCGCTCCGGCTTCTCAGCAGTCTTGATGGCAAGCAGGAAGATCTCAATGAACCATTCCAAGCTGTACTGGTACATGGGCTCCACCTCAGAACAGGGGAGTGAGGGAGTAGCCCACAAAATTGCTCTTTTGGATGTATTTGGTGTGTGCTCATGGTAGGTCTGGACCCCAACCATCCAACCATCCACCAGTGCAGAAATGGTAGTCATCATCGCTGTTTTTTTAAGTGTGGACGGAGAACCCTTGTACACCGGATTTGTTGTCGTTGCATTGTCCAGTCTTGGAAAACGTATCCCTCAAAATTCAGAACGCAAAGATAGCCTTGTGGTCATAACCGAGGGCGCACATGTACATCTTCCACTGCTGGTTGGCCTGTTTCCAAGCCCTGCACTTACAAATGGCTCTACTCCAACTTCACGTGCACCTTCTGGATCCACTACTATAGTTCTATAGAAAGAATGTAATGTGGACCTCCTAACAACGTCACGTCTCAAAATATCACTGGATGTATATCCCAACGGGGGCCCTTCCAGATGGTTCATGGAATGTCTGTATGAATCACATATCCCATAAGCTGCATAGGGATGTGGATTTTGCAACTCATAAATGCACAGGAAAAAATAGAAAACAAAAAAAACAACTTCTTATCAAATGGAAATTTGGCTTTACAACATGGATACCGACCCTGTGCATCATTGTCATACTCCTGAACAAAACGTGTTTTTACAAAATGAGTTTGTGACATTTTGCATGGTAACTGTGAATTGTCCACGCATGGTCCATTTCGGAATGGCACCAGAAAGTCATTTTGTGTAGGTGAGCGAATGCATGCGAATGCTCCTTTTTACAAGCACCCAGGCCCGGGTTATGGGAACCTATGGCGTCTTGAATCTTAAGAGTTCTTTGCTCATAGACACCGGACACCTCTTTGGGTGTCTCCGCTCGTTCGCGCGGCGATACGTCCAGGGCCGAACACGCGGGATGCGGAAGCGATGCGCCTTGCAGAGGTCGGCGATGACGAAGAACATCGCCGAGCTGCGGATGGAGACTGGCACCTGGGTGTTCAACGAAGGGAAGAGGTGATGTTGGTGGGAGAAATGGGTGGGACCGAGCCCACCAGCAGGTTCGTTGCCGGATTGCATGCTGGAACAAAGATGGTCAGTCAGACGGTCAGTCGGAAGCACGGTATGTGGCTTTTCTCGTCGTAGGTCGAAGAAGGGGATCTGGGAGTGCCCCCATCTCACTCTTCCCGGCTTCAAGAGCCCCTGAAGCTCTCCAGCTTCGGTGGAAGCTCCCGAAAAGGGGCCGATACCTATTCTCAGCTGGTCGTGAATGGTTAACTATGCTAGTTTTCAATAATATTATTATTTGAGTATATACTTGATATTAAATTTCTATTCAAAGTCATTGATTATTCTGAAAATTAAACCTTTTCAAGACCAGTCTCCTTTACCAAGGGGTCATGTGCTTCAATGACTCATTGTTTTAGTTGAATCCGGTGACAAGTTGGTGTGGCACTAGGGCCCAGGGTCTTTGGAAGCACTGAGTATTGGAGTTAGGCGATCCAAGAGACAAAGGATTTGCTTGGCAGGACTGGCGACGTTCCTCTTATAGGTTTATCGATCCGAAACGTTTGTTAAAGCTACCTCGCCGATCTTCGCCGTACTATGCCGTAAAAAACAGCAGCCCAGGAAGACCCTTCCAGTGGTTTCTGAATAGATGCCCAGCTTGCTACCCACGTAGGTTGCCGGCTTGTCGTGTCCAAGCTGTGCCGCCAAGCCACGTAGGTCTCGCGCGTCTCCTGGACCAACGCCTGTGTCTTCTCCTGCTCCTTCACTCGTTCCTCGATGCCTCGAAGCGCGAGAGGAACGAGGCCCAAGGGCTGAGGCTGGGCATCCCAAACGGGCATCTCCGCACGAGGCCGAGGAACACTGGAGGCTTGGCTATCACAGATTCACTGGTTCCTTCGTTGAATTTCACTAACTCTGAGTCACATTGAGTCAAAGGATGGCCACGGAGCCAAGTGGCCCTGGCTGATACATTCTTGGACTCTTGAAACTGTCACGGGACGCGGTGCGGCATGCATGATTCCCCTGGTGGGCCCCCGCGCCGCCGCCGCGGCAACACATGCATCACCATTCGATCGAGTGTTGGTAAGCTGCACATTCTCTCAGCCACCGGACCCTGCACACCCAAGTTCCCCGGTGACACTTGGAACATGTCATGACATGTTTATCTTTCAGCTGTGTGCTTTCAGATCAGTTCCCACCGGGTCTGGGCTGATGTGCCCCTAACTTTGCCCTTAGATGGCCCAGTGGATCTCAAAATGACGACGAGTTCCTTTGACCAACTTCATGCAAATCCTCTTCAAAAAACGCTTTGCCTGAACTCCGACTGGCCAAGTCACGTGTGGAGGTAACTTTGGAGTTCGCCAAGGTGGTGATCAACTCTTCGTCATCCAAAATGTTGCCCTTGGAGTTCGAGAGAAGCTCCAGGATTTTGTCCTCACAGGAAAACGGTCCCGTGTCGAATTCTCTCGAAATGGCCGTCACGTCGGGATGGGTCACTCAGGGACGATGCGCCAAGACCGGCGACTCGATCGATGCGACCGGCGCGGGGGTCCTCGATCTCTTTGAGCTGGGCCTTGCTTTGAGCGCTTTCGATGATGAGATTCTGCCTCTTCTTCTCCACTTCCGGCTCTTCCTGGCGCACGACGAAAAGTAACAAGAATAGCATTGCTCAGTAAAGAAGCTTTCAAAGGAAATATGCCAAAGATCATCAGAAACGGGGGAATCTCAAGCTAACTTAGCACTGGAACAAATTCGACCCGCCGCTCTTTCACACGTGATCAACAAGCTAACTTGCCATATGACTTTCAAACATTGTCCCTTGGCCTTTCAAAATTGTCTTCTTACACCTGCCATCAATGAGAAGCCGTTTGCTCTATATTAATTTGGAATATGTTTTTGTTTATTTATCTCTTTCCTTCTCCTTCTTCCACTCAATGCTTCAGGAATTTGCACATGATCTCCTTACCAGGGGATTCTATATAATAAGTGCTGCGATCATCTGACTCTGATGGCCGTTATGTATCCACGGTGGCTCCGTGAGTCTTGGCGATCGCTCGAGTGCACCGAGCCCCCAAGACGAACGCTTTTGGACGATCGCCAGGGTCCCCCAATGCCAAGTCGACTTCCTCCAAACATCTCAAAGCCTCCAACCTCCGATCAAATAACCTTCCCTCCGAAGGATCGCACCTTGTCTGGTGCGGTGGGGTCGTCTCCTCCGATCCACCCTCCAGAACCTTCCCAAATAATGGCACACACGCAACCCCACCGCGCCCCCGCGCGCCCTTTTGTTGGGCGCCCCGCCAGATTCACCCGCGAAACGTCCGCGTTTTTGGTTTTCGCTGGCGGGCCTTGGCCACCAGGATGCCCAACATCTGATCCTGTAAGCCATCCGGCGTCACCATGAAGTTCAATAAGGTCACCTTGGTGCCGGCCGGAATCGCAGGGCAGCCATGGGGAGACAGTGGAGGGTTTCAAAGACTGGTCCTGGTGGGTTTATGAGTCAAAAGATCCGAGACCTCTTCAAAACACCTCAAAGCTCAAAGGGTTCAAAATGACAGTCAGCCAATGCAATGTGCATTGATGGCCAACCAGCTGTGCCAAGAAACTCCCGACCCAATGGTACAAGTATGCGGCAGTATGCTCATAGTGATGGGAGCAAGCATGTCCCCCAAAAATGTAATTGTATGGAAGTATACTGTACTACGGATTCCCCACACAACTCATCCAACCTCAGTGACTCAGTGACTCAGTGCTCAACACCTAGCCGCTGGTAGGCCCGGTAGGCCCACAGAAATCAGGTGGTTCAAGGGACAACAAGTCAAGTGCGCGACGGAACTGTGTTGCGCTCGCCACCCGCGCTGGTGCACGAAAAAAAGAACCATCCCACATCTTCGCACGAGCGAGTCCGCCCCCCGAGGCACCTGGACGCAGATCTCTGGAGAATAATGAGGGTTGGGCAACTTGGTCGTCATGAAGAGCCGGAACTCCTCGTTGTACTCCACTGTCGAATCGCCCAAGCGGATCCTCAGTCCGGAAGAACACTCCTTGTGGTTCACACCGACGGTTTTGTTCGACATGTCGAGCGGGAATGTGACTCTGTGTTCGTATCTACGGATTCTCTAAGTAAGTTACGGCAAGGTTTCCCTCACCCATTTGGTCCACAATCTCCCCAAACTAATATACGTAACTATCGTGATTGAGCCTTTCAAGGGGTCCTTCGTCAATTTGCCAGCTTGTCTAGCCTTTGAAGCTGCATACGCTTCGAAACGGCCCATCTACACCTGTTGCTACTCCCTATGCTCGCCACGGCAGCAAGCAACCTCATTTCTCAATAACGAGCCATTTTCTTGGGACGCTAGCTGCTAGTTGGTATTTTTTCATTGGAGTTTAGCACTCAAAAAGGAAGGGGGGCCCAGCAAGGCTGTGAGCAAACGGCACACAACACCAACACACACACACACACAGCAACACCCTTTTTTCCTATGGGTCTCCGTGGGCATAGCCGAGGATCATGATCATGTTGCCAGCTTTGAACTTGGCCTTTTGGAGCAATGGCTCCAAGAGCGGATCCAAGGCCTGAAAAAGAATGGCACGACTCCATGCCTTAAAAAGGGTGTCCATCCTCTGTCAAACTCGTGTGAGTGACACTTGCATCAGACCTCTTTGGCACCATGAGCCTTCATGCTCATGAATCGGCCAGAGGCACATATCCAAGCGCAAATTCTTCAGCTCTTTCCAGAATTCTGCTCAACCGCAACCCACTCCAAAGACCACACACCACTCAGCATGGCCCACCTCTGGAACGTTCTCGATAA
Organism: Durusdinium trenchii; assembly: GCA_963970005.1. Lineage (NCBI taxonomy): Eukaryota > Dinophyceae > Suessiales > Symbiodiniaceae > Durusdinium > Durusdinium trenchii. Next base: position 81,135 of record CAXAMN010003947.1, read on the forward strand.
GAACGGGCAGACCCTGAGAGATGCCGACCTCCAGCTTCCGCGCGTAGTTGTTCCTTGGCCCACAGGAGTCACAGAAACATATTTCCCTAGATTCCTAGATGGTCCAGTCTGACCCAGGTCCAAACCTGGTCTCAAAAAACATCATTGAGTGGTGGCATGATCGACTCCAGTAAAGTGAGGTCTTTGATCTGTATAGGGTTTAAGGTCTCTAGACTCTGGGTGCGGTTCATCATTGGCCGCCTTGTGTGTCGCTGTCACTTTCGCTACAGCATTACACACTGCTCCGGGCGTCTGTGAAAGACGTAGCACCAAAAGCTTGTCGCCCTTGGATTTGCGAATCCACGTGTTCGCCTGCGAGGTCGGCCACCAGGTCTGAGGAGGGAGATCCGGAGGATTGCGCGGGTCTGAGGACGTCACAACATGTCATACCCCCCCCCAGCATTTACCAATCATCCTCAGAGTTCACATGAATTCACTGATGTTCACTGCCAGTCCTCTTTGCCAATCAGAACATGATCAGATCGCTGCATCTCCTAACAGCCTCCTCCACATCTACGCCTCTTCACATCGGGCCCCATGTGAGACCAACGTCCGACTGTCGAGTCCCGACCTGGAGCTGTGGATCAATCATCAAGGGCCAACGTCGGGAATTGGACAAAATCAGTGCGTTGTCAATGGAGACCTGGCGCCGAAAAACGGCATGCTGGGGCGGGTGCCTCTGGAACAAGTGGTATTGCTCAGAAAGGGTCTGTCAGCCTGGAGCTCATTGCAGAAAGGAAATGAATATTTGAGTTTGGCGAGTTCATTTTCCTGCCTACTATATCATTGGGAGGTTGTTGTGCCGAGCCTCCCCGCGGCTTGAATAAAACCGTCCCCGGATCCAAGATTTTGGGGTTGCCTGGATTTGCCTGGCAAGTCTTTACATTCACAGGGTTGTGGAGCATTGTCAACCTGTTCTCATGCGAAGTTGGTTCTTGCCGGAGCCTGGTCGTTGGGCAACTTGTCGATGACCCATTGACGGATGGCCTGAGTGTAACAAACCTCCCAACCGCCAAAAGGCTGTCGAGACGACCCGAGGGAGAAACGGAGGCTACACGAGTTTGGTGGAACCTTCCTTCTTCAAATGGCGAAGGAAGTTCGAACTTGCTATATATCTTGCTGTGCATTTTTCGGTTCTTTTCGTCCACCATCTTCGCCCCCTCGGTTCTTGTTGCTGAAAGGAGTCAGGAAAACCGTCAGGTCTTGTCGACTGGACCCGTTTGATCCATCCACTTCGTTGGTGAAAGACTGTAGGTTCACTCTGATCCCTCAAATCAAAACAATCAAATGGTAGCAGCCTGGTAGCACTGATGGCACGAGAACGATGGTCCCAACGATCAATTGATTGTATCGCATCGAGTGTTTACATGTTCGTACATGTTTGTTGGTTCTTGTCATCAAGTGGGAGGGCTCGATACCCCTGGCCACGAAACCGGCTACAAATTTGGTTACAGTCTGTTATAGTAGAAGATCGAATGGATTGGACAGTGCCGGTTTTCCTGTGGCACTGGCACCTCCAGATCTTAAACTTAAACATCATAAACGCATGTGAAAATCTCACTATCACAAGAATCTGTGCAATTCAATGGTAACCCCGGAAGAGCACAGGTCACAGGGGGGGGGGTCTTAAGTGGAATCCACACTCAATACGTCTTGGCCTCTCTGTGCCTTTGACCTCGCACCATCGATGGCACCAATCCGACCAGAGATCGGCGTCGTCCCCGTCCAACATCCACGTTCAATAACAAGAGTCGGTCGGTCAGCAGATCTTGCAAGAGGAACCCAGGAAGCCCCAAAGCGATGGCGCAGGCCACCGCAGGCCGTTCCTATGTTTTTAACTCGGCTCATCTTCACCATCATGTTGACACCAACATGACCCCCCCACCTTCCCTGGATGATTTGGAAGGTCCAACATATTACTTCCACCCCCTATGGCCCACCCTGGCACAGGGCGCTCCGCCCTCCGCCCTCTGCGCCCAAGCGCCACATCCTCTCCAATCACCGAGCGCAGCAAGAAGGTGGATGAAGAGGGCACCTTGTTCTCCTGTGGAGGGAGAGTGCCCGATGAGGCCGCGTTTTCAGCCAAGCCAAGCCCGGTGAGTTAAATGATGTTAAATTGATGAAACATGACATCCTTTTCCTTACCACCTCATGTTTCAGGAAGAGTCCTCTGTCTGGTGGGAGCTCGTGTCTGGTGCATGGATGCATGGATGTACTGTCTTCATATTATAGTTGCAGGATGTTACAGGGAATGCTCTCAGGCAAACGTGGACTTTGGGATGCTTTTGGGGAGGAAAAGGTTCCCAGTCCCAGTGGTGCTGCTGTTGGGAGGCTGTGTTTGTGGCATTCAAGGTGGTCTCTGTTCTTCCACCGTTGGCATGATACTGGAGTCGTTCTACGAGTGGACCGCCGTGTCTCTCCAGGACAGCAGAAAAGGATGCACTTGTGGACTTGTGGTTCCAAACATGCACAGAACATGGCGGACATTGGCGGACAACGGACCGTCCTATGCAGCAATCAGTTTGACACAAACATTTACCCATCAGACCCATCATGTTGGTTTTTCTCCATCGGTCTGTCTCGTTTCCATCCAACGCAGCGCTGCACGCCCCTCATCCCAGCCACATTCCACGCACGATGCACACCCGCGCGCGGACACACGGCGTGGACCACACGTCACCTGCATCAAGGAGATCCAGGAATCAACCGACTCGTGGCGGTACTTCGCCAGGAAGCAGCCCAAATACGCGATAATTCCCGAGGAGATCAGCACATCACCGGTGAGGTTGTTGTACCTCGGCGAGCCGCCATGCTCAGCCCGTCATGAAAAAGATAGTGAGAAGGAGTGAAAAGATGAAGACTGGACTGGCAAACACTCAAAGCCCAGGTGACCAACCACGGAAAATCCTCACAAAGTGTACAAAGTAACCATAAATCAGTGACATTTTTAGCAAAAAATAAGCGTTGGTCCTGTTCACCATTAGGGCTACTATAGTGGCCAGTCTTCCTCCCCAAAACCTCGCAGTGTTCGGGAAAAAAAGGCCCAGGCACTGGACTCCAAGATTCGCCGATGAGGCTTGCCATCGAGACTTCTCGCCACCTGGTGCCACCGGGCGAGGAGAACGAAAGCCATCGCGACGAGTGTGCCTCCGGCCGATGAAGTGGACGTCCATCGTTGCCACGGAACGGGGGGAAACGAAAAGAGAATGGCACCCGAGCCGGAGGGCATGTTCCAGCAAATGTGCTAATAAGATCTACTGTATTGGGTTGGGGGCCATTGCTAGTAGGTTGGAGGCAACTGCTGGAACGAGGTTAGAGAATCATACGGAAGAGAATGGAATTGATTTGCTGATTTGGTTTTTCATTGGTGACCGTCCAGGGATGTTCCCGAAGAGGTCATTTGGCCCACCATGAACAACCCGCCGGGTTCGTCACCGGCCCACGTTTTGGTTCATTTCGAGCATTGCACGCAGCGAGAAACAAATTGAGCAAGCGCAGCTGCTGCGCGGTATGCGTCAGTATCTTTTGGGTTCCGATCTCCCATCTCCACTGAAAGGATCGACAATACCCCCACAGGGCTGGGTTGCGCTTACCTTTCTTCACCGAACCCAAGGAACTTGGCACAGCTCGTTTGAGCATGGCCCAAAACGCATCGATGCAACATATCATAAAACCGATGACAATGTTGTGATGTTGTGAAACCGATGAAAATGTCGTGAAACCGAAGATTACATACCGTGAAATCAATGACAATGTTGTTCTCAGCGTGGCATCCACGTCCTCATTCAACCACAACCCCCCCACCCATTTTTCATCACACGACTCATCGATTACAACATCATACAACATCCATACATCGGTGACAATGCTGTGAAACCGAAGACAATGTTGTGAAACCGAAGGTGCTCATTCCATCACAACCACCCCCCACCCCACCCATTTTTAATCACACGACTCATCGATGACAATGTTGTGAAACCGATGACAATGTTGTGAAACCGAAAATCCTCATTCCATCACAATCCCCACCCCACCCCACCCCACCCCACACCACCCATTTTTAATCACGCGACTCATCGATGACAATGTTGTGAAACCGATGACAATGTTGTGAAACCGAAGATGACAAATCACATCATGAAATGGATGAATGGAAGCAGAAATAGCCCAAAACGTGGGCCGATAACGAAGCCGACAGCATAAACAACTTGGCTTGCTGCTGATGTTCACTGTAAAGTCAAAGGCCCAGCAGCTAGAGGAAAACAGGAAAACACATGAAAACAAGACTACGCTCATTCCAAAGCCTAAATGGAAGGGTTGCCTGGGTGCTTCATTGATTGTTTTGCGGAAGCGCGGAGGGTTCAAGATTGGTTCAAGTCACCTTGTCGCTTGGTCTCCAGGTGAGGTGAATTGAACGAGACTGGAATCTCTGCCAAAATTGGAGGACTGAACTCTTGAACATCAAAAACGCCCAGTGAAAGCACATGGCCTTGCCAAACAGCTGCAACCCCCCCAAAAAGACACATCAAACACATTCAAATACTCACATCATCAGAAAAAAAGAAACACATTGCTGACTGTCAGCGAGCCACCAAGGCCGTTGATCAACTTCTCGGCCGTGACTAAGCGCTTGGTGCAGACCTGTCAGCAACAAATCGTCATGAGTCTGGGCCTTGGGCAGTATAGCTTCCCCGGGTGTATTTTTCTCCCCGGACGTCCCTCCAGGAACATTCATCTCAACAATCCCGTGATGTAAATCGTAAAAGTGAGCACAGTGCGGGCAGCCTCAAACTGCTGCTGCAAGTCGTCCTTCTTCTGCTTGGCCGTGGCGAACTCTTCCAGCAACTTGGCCACGTTGTCCTCGCAAGCAACGAGAAAGCCAAGACCTTCTGAAGCCAGGCCGGATCTGCATTGATTCCCAAGCCCCCCCACTGAGCCCATCAGATCTTCGCCTAGCTCTGGCAAGCTCTGGTGAGGGAGGGAGAACCCATGTTCGCTTTCCTTGAAACCTCCCAGGTCCCCATCTCCGGAGCTTTCACTGCCCAAGGAGCGCGGAAAAGAGACATGCGAACGAACCAAGGGGAAGTCCTCTTTTTGTCGAATTTGTCCGGTCGAAACCTGGGGACAGTGACATGTTGAAACCATGTCTTCCTTGCCCCCGGTTTCCACAAGAGCGGACTCCTGCACGGCTTGCAGCTCGGCCTTGGCAAATGGAGAACGCTGAAAGACCAATTTTCAGGTAAACAATCCAAAGATCTATAAATTGGGCAGCCATGTTAATTCACCACACATAACACACATACCGTTAGCATTCCGTTAGTACAGACTTCTGGATGCTGTTTTAAATGTGTCCGTACCAATGGAAGGGCATGTCGTCTCTACAGGCGCGACCACCCCAACAGAGCCATAACGGGATTAGCCATTCACTCATCCAACGAAAGACCAAACACCTGCACGGTCCAGCATGCCTGGACGTCCTTGCCACCCAGGCGGAAAAAGAGCGTTCCCCAGTTCATGACGCCTGGCCTTCTTGATGGCCAAGGCATCCTCGGCGGCTTTCAATTCGCCTTCCGCCACAGCCAAGGCCGCCTTCTTTGGGCCGACCATCTTGGCCACCTCGTCGAGTTCTGGATCGTGTCGACTCGTCGTACAGAACGCAAGGAGGAGAATGATCGTGGATGATCGCTTGATGCAATGCATGTGATGAGGAAACATTATTTGTTTTTCAGACTTGGACGATAAGCGCATAAGCGCATGTGACCGGACTCTGATCTGTCTGATGAAATCTGCGGCAAGTGCTCGCCTTCAAAGGCGCCGTGGGCGTGCTGACCCATCAGCTGTTCTTGTTCAGTTGAGGAGTAAGGAACTGAGTAAGGAGTAAGTCTGAGGGAAGCATGGAGGTCTTCGAGGCTTTAAGGGATAAAATGAAGTCCGAAACGTGCAAATGCCTGCGGACCAACATGAGGACTGTTTGAAAACCACTGGACCACAGGTCTTTCAAGGACTTGACCGAATGCCCCAGGGCATATCTCACAGAAACATTGACTCCCACCCCCGGTGATGCATGCAGCCCTCCACCCCAGCCTGGTCATAAACAATCATAGCACGCACCTGGAGCCGGACGTTTGGGTCTCTTGCGTGTCTTCCTGCGAATCTGACAAATGCTCAAGCGGCGACCCGCCGTCATGGCCAACTGGGCCCAGTGCCCATTTGCAAATGCCACAAGCCGCCACGGAGGCCTGTGGGACTTTGGAAGTTGATCAGGTCAAAACAGTTGGAGGGAAAAAGGGCTGAAAAGAATAGGTCAACCGCTCATAGACTCATAGACTCTAGACTCCTTCAAGCCTGGGCCACATGATCCTACATGACTCATGATGTAAGGAACATCTCCAAACTGCTGGCCTTCTTGATTGCATCGGGCTCGAAGTCCCTCGGAGGGTCACCACTTCAGGTCCGCACATCCACATTCCCCCCATGGTTCCTGTGACGTTTTTGTTTGCGTCATGTCTGGGGGTGCACCAAAAATGCCCAACATGTGATTGTTATCCGTCAATGCAAAACATCACACTGAGAACTCCCTGTTGGATCCTGTTGGCTTTGGCCCTTTTCTGCTTTGTTGAGGATGAGATCGCCTTAGCCTCTCAGTGTGTTGGAAGTTGGCATGCACTCCTGTACGAAAAACGGGGGGCGGCAAATGACGACACCACACGATATGGAGATCGAAAACATGTTCGCCCACCGAGCAGAGGACATGTTCATCGTCCATTCTCGCCAAACATAATGCCAAACATACCTTTTTTCCAGGCGCTTTCCAATTGCGAGTGAGATTCGGATCGGTTTCCAATGGCAACAGTTTGGTCATCACCTTGGTGCAGCCAATCCCAGTGACGTCTGTCTTGCTGAATCTTCTTGGCAAAGCATGTTCTGAAAAGGCTCGAAACATTGGGCCATCATGCGTGCCGATGTTCACTCGGCCACCCACTCAGCGAAAAGGGGATCTGTTGGAGACACGTGCTTCTGTGACTGACTGGTGCTTAGTAGGGAATGAGGGAATGGATCCAAAGGAATCTGTGAAGGATCTGAAGATTAATTGATGCAAACCATTGGTTTCGGATGGTTTCGGCACTAACCATCGAGCATCATCTTGCCACGCCACGTCAGTCGGGATGTTGTCCTTGTCGAAGTTCAAGAGCCGGTCCAAAAGCTTGGGATCTCCCCACAACTCCTGCAACGTTCAGCCGAGAGAACATGTACTTGAGTATATATACCCATCAAAAGCTCCCTGCTTTGGGGTCCATGCGTCCATGCGTCATGTCATGGCTGCATTTGGAAAAGCCTCCCAACGCACCGAGTCACTAATATAGCCCATCTTTTTCAGCCACGTCCATGGCTTGCATCGCTTCACCTCCCTTCTTGGCCGAAAGAGACGTCTTTTCGCCCCCCCGGGCGCATCAACCCGCCTTCTTGGCGGGATCCCAATAGTCATCCACCTTGGACCGTCCATCCGGCGCTGGCACCTGCATGGCGTTGCCGCGACCGTCGCTCCGCGCGGGTGCGGAGAACGTGCGGAGAAGCGCGCGCGTGACAAGGCCTTCTTGGGCTTGATGCCGAAACACCAGCAAAGCGCTTTGGAGACCAAGACCACGCCTGTCACGTGAGAAAAATGCTACTGATGTAATGTTGGATCTCGGATCAACATAAACCTACAACATATCTACAACGTCGGCTCCTGCAGCTGCTGTGTAGACTTGGAACAGGGAACAAGTCTGTTTTTGATACAGTCACTCTCATCCATCCTCCATGCTCAACACATGTCAGGACAATGGAAAACATGCACGCTTGAACCTACCTAAGGCTGGCAACACCGTTCTTTCTTGCTCCCCCCGTTGTTGCCCAATCTTTGGAGGGAAGCCTAGTGACCCAAATATCCGTGAGGGCACCGCAGCGACCAACAGCTGCTCCATCCAAGTCACCAAAACAAACAACCTTAAATTCAGCTCCATCCAAGTCACCAAAACAAACAACCTTAAATTCAGCTCCATCCAAGGCACCCAAGCAAACAACCTTAAATTGTTTAAACTAATCGATTCTATAGGACATTTCTAAGTGCCTTGGCCTGATTTACCCAGCTTGCTCCCCGGTGAGGATTCGGCCTCCTGGTGGCTTGCCCATGGCCTTCACCTCCACGATATCGCCCTTGGAGAGCTGACTTAAGGCCTCACAGGGTGACCCAGGGGAATGGTGAGGTGTTCCAAGCCGCTTCAGCTGATGGGCCGATGGGGTTGGTGACATGGCTGCCATGATGACTGATGGGGTCTGTGTCCAATCCCCTCGAGAGGGCTGGATCCATCCCCTGAGCTGGACCGCTGACTGAACTGGATCCATCCCACACCTCGATGGCGGAGTTCAAAGCTGGCATGGCTTTGTCCAAGTCTCGCCTCGTGGACAGGTCATGGACACGCCGATCGCTCCCCTTTTTGTGGATGAGACCGGCACAACTTCTAGAAGACGTTCTGAGACCCTCTTTGGGATGGAGTTTTGAAGGCTCCAAGGACTTTCTGCGGAGAGCTGTTGGAATCGGATTTCGGGGGTTCCGGATGCTCGGGCAGTTGGGACTGCACGCTCAACACATCTCGACGTGTCCGGAGTGTACATGTTGACCATCAAACATCGGGCTGGTGGACACACATGTGGACGTGCGCAGCGCATCCGAGGAAAGAAAGGCTTCCGGCATCCGCAGATGCTTCCACCATGGAGGCCCCGACTGGCAATCCATCTTCATGTTGTTGGCATTCTCGGCCACCTTGGCCGTCTCTGCGGCATCCTGCGAACATGCGCGGAGTCCGAACTAGGGAAAACAGCCAGTGTGGTAGACCGTCACCCCAAGCCATGGCAAAACACCAGGGAAAGAACAAAAGGCGCGGCATGCCATGTTCTTTCAGGAAACTGCTTCCGGCTGCAGTCCTTGGAAACCACCTCCTCGGTTTGTGCGGCTTCTTTCTGCTTCCCCTCGATGACCACCATGAGTTGAGCCTTGTTGAGAGCTTCTTTTTCACGAGTTGAATGTGGTCCGAAGTCCAAGCCCTGGTGATGTTCTGTTTGGATCTTTTTGGGGGAGGCGCCGGCGGTGCAAACCCCGTGACTCAGTACCACGTGTTGGGCATGTCCTTGCAAACGTCGGCGTGGATTCCATGTCTGGCTTGGCAACATGTGAACCTCGTGCTTTCATTGACCGCACCAGACATGGAAAAGAGAGTCGGACATGTTGATTTAGATGACAATAAAAAAAATACATATATAATTCTAACAAGTCACATGTCGGTTCAACCGGAACTTCACATCAACAACTCAAAGTGCAGGCCCGCTCTGGTAGGCCACAGCTGCCTTTGGGATGGGCCACAGCTGGTTGCACACCTGCCAAAATGCCTCTGCACACCTACAAAATGCAACTACGCCGCAGCCCCGCATGAATCCCGATTCGCTCGCATGGCGCTGAGCACTCGTCCGACCCAAACTCACGAGTCTCGGACGAGTCTCGGACGAGTGGAAGCTTTATAGAAAACAAAGGTAGCTTGCCGTGATGACACCTACATGCTCACCGGAATGTCGGAATGTTTGCACGAAGCATCGGATTTCACCACGTTCAGGTCACACAGGCCCTTCAGAGATTGAGGAATCCGTCATGATCCTTCTCTTTTCTTGCGCCACCAGCGTTCCAAAAGCTGACCATCTTGTTGGGCCCCTTTACCAGCGGCCGTAGCTCGTTCAGGCTTTCCCCAGCTTACGACCATGGCACACGGCTGAAACCTTTGTCACTGAATCCTCACAGATTCCGTGGAAGCCCCAGTGCTGCACACTACGATGTTTATCATGCGGCCGGACGACACCGGAAAGTCGTTGTTTTCCTAATGGCCACGTACGGAGTTCCCCTGTCCTTATGCTATTGGAATTCTTTTCTATCTATCTTAGAGATAGAAAACGACCATGCGTGACCATGCGTGACCAGTATACCCTCCGCAGCGTTGCAGCGGAAATTGTTTGTACCGGCTTCTAATAAGAAAGCAAGTTGCAAAATCCAAATACTGTCTGCGCCTCACGAGGTTTTCCCATTTCCTCCAGGTGAAGCCCACAATATTGTGTGATCAATCTTATCTTGCAAAACTGGTTGGCATAAGGTTCTTGGGGCTTCTGTATGAGCAAAGGGTTTCCGCCGGCCAACTTGAAAGATTTGACCAAACAATCAGCGGTTCATGGAGACAACAAGTCTCACTTGCCAGGTGGCAAGCATGACATGCATCTTTACAGATTGAGTACGCGGATTCAAACGTGGCTAAACAAAAGGGATGTGAACACACACAAAGCAATTGAAACAGCTTGGAACTTGAGATGCTTTGTCGTCCTTGATAGCATGGCGTTCCACGTTTGCGCCGCAAACTAGGGGACCCCCCTAAATCATGGCTCTGCATGCACAGGCCAAGCATAGGACCCCCTATTTTGAGACATATCAGCGTAAATTCCTGCCTAAACAATACAATCCGTGCACCCATCAATTCTTCTCAGAATTCCTTGGCAGTGTGGCACGGAAGTGTGGAGGCACAAAATCACCTAAGGATCCAAATTGGGTGCTCCTCGCACAAACACAGCGAAGGTGAAAAACACGCGCCTCCACGAAATCGAAATCATATGAGGGACGATCAACGAAAATATGGACCGTAGCTCATATATCATGATTTGGGTTCAGTCGGGTTCACTCTGGGTTGGATTCCTTTTGGATTGTCTGACTCCATGTTGGATCTCCCCCCACCTCCTGAGTTCTGCACGTCCAGGGAGTCCAAACCACCACTGGATCACCTGCCCTCCCTGGTGTGTGAAAACAGGGGCGATTTTGGGGCAATAAGTTGCACTGATTCATTTGGCTCCTAGATGTTTAGGGAAGACATTGGAAAACGATGGAAAACGTCACTAATAATAGGCATGTTTTTGTTTCACGCTTTGGAGGAGAGACCTCATAGGAACGGCCTCCAAGCTAAGTAGGGATGGCCCACCAACCTACTAGCGATGGCCTCCAAAAACGAAAAACAACTCGGGCAACATTCCACAGAACCACAGGGCCACCCAAAGTTTCATAGACCAGTGAAGCCACCCAAACACACATGACTGAACTTATCAAGGTCATCGGTCCTTGTGCCAAAATACTTGCAATGGCTTCCATCATCCCAGCCAAATGGAACAGGGAACCGAATTCATGACACCATGACACCAGGAATCAAGGGGAGTCGGAATCGCAAAACCGGTTCCTTCATGGCGACACACGCGCAGTCCCGGACCGGGGTGGAGTCGCTGGAACAACCTGAGTCGTGCGTCTTTGCGTCTTTTCCGTGTATATTTATGCATATTCCGATTCCATGAGTCACAAAGGGGTGCCTATTGGAGGATAGGGGTGCCCAGCTACTCCACTCACTGGATGGGACTAAGCCACCCCTTTGTGACCCCTGGTTGTGCCATATCATAACCAATTCTCTCCCAGCATCTGGCAACTAGGGCAGTACGGCTAGGACCGTCCACCCAATCGCTCAGCAACCTCGGTTCGATGCCGCACAACACACGTGCGGATTGCCTTCCCGATGTCCGAAAAACTGGCTGTTGATGTAAACATGCTCAACTGGGCGTGCGGATTGGGCCATTTTTTTACGGAACAGAGCTGAACAGGGGGTGAACGGGGGGTCATCCCATGGACGTGGCTCGTGTTGGACACGGGCTCGTCGGTTCGATCCAAACGGTGGCCGACCGACCTTCCTTTCGAAGCCACGTACGAGTACATCGTTGACTTACGTCTGGCGTGTGGGTCTCGCAGTCCGGACTGAAGCCGTGTGAGTGAGCGAACCAGCTCCCCAGGTCACGATCTCCAAGGCACCCTTCTGTACCAAAAATTGCAAGCTGTAGTTGCAAATTAAAAGCCTCCACGTCCGAAATGTGTGACAGGATCATATCTCTGTCCTGCGGGCCGGTGGAACCTCCCTCCATTCCACATAGTAATGACAACGTATAGCTTGTGGAAGAGGCACTACGAAGGGCAAAGTATGTTGTTGTGTTCCGTGCCAACTTGTGCAATATGTGCACAAACCCAGCACCCTTTGTGGAGATTGCACTATGGGTGGTCAATTGCCTATGGCAGCTGGTTCAAATCTTCGATCTGGTGGCTCCTCTTGTCGTGATGCCTGGCAGTCGCGAACATCTATGCAAGCCAGCGAGTAGTAGTTGTGGTCAAGGGCGTTCTCCGAGTGGACCTTGATCCTCCACAATCAGAAGGTGAGAGAGCTTGGAGAGCAAACGAATCGACATCCACTTAGTTTTTGACATGTTTTGACATTATCTTAAATGTAGACTCTTGATCAATAAATCAAGCCCCCCTGCCAAATGAAGAGGCTGTTCAATCCAAATGCGGAGGTTCAATTCATCCATGTCAAGTCTCTACTCTACATCAGATCATAGTTTTAATGCTCATCTTCCATGAATTTGCTCCTCTTCGGAATCGTAGACGCCTCTGACTCCACGATTTCGGCAATACACCACGCGCGAGTGAAGACTTCGAACTTGACATCTGCCACCACCAGGTGTGAGAAGCCGTCCTGCACTTTGGCCAAATGTCCTTGGAGAAGGACGATGGGTCGGACGGTCGGATGGTATTTGGGCTGGTCGGATGGCGGTCGTCTGAAGATCTCTATCGGATATCTCGCTGGATCTATCAGATGCAATTCAGCTGCACCTGCTAATGGCTGCTATACAAATGCTCTCACCTGCCAATAGCTGCTATATTAGATCTGAACACCGGAGAAAAAGAAGTAGTGCACCGAAGCCGAACCTCCCCGTACGACCAAAAACCGAGTGTCGCATCATCCAATGGAACTTATTCACCTCGCAGGTGTTAGGCTCCCCGGCAGAGACCTTCCGTTGTCCACACCTGGAAGACGCATGTAGCGGAATCGTGAGAAGAGGAGATCGGAGCGTGTCGCGGTTTCGCAAAAAGCTCTTTTTCCCGCAAGAAACGCCTTTGTTGAGGAGCTTTAAGGATGAAAAATCTCTTCAAAATGGGGAACTTTTGCAACGGCAAGATGCTGACAAAGGGGGTAGAGCTTCCCAGTCACAGTGTCGCTGTGGCGGGCGGCCCACTGGCTGAACTGGTCTGGGTCTACTGGAGGAGGACTGCCATAGTTATCGCAAATGCAAGCATGCTGGTTGATGGAGAAGGCGCAAACCCAGTAGGTCAAGGACCACGCCCCCCTCGCAGGGCATGAACAAAATGATCACAATCTACACTCCTGTCCTGTGTCTCACTTGGTCATTTGGCCTTTCAGATATTAAGATCTTGGGAGCTTGTCCGAAAGAAAGTTTAGGGAGGAGATGGAGGGTCCTTGAGGTCAAATATGTCAAAAACATTCAAACACCCATTATTACAGTATATAGGAACTGGTTGCCCGAAAGACACTGGTGCCATCAGAGCCCACATGAAAAACAAGCAAACTATGTTATATATAAAACTATATATATATATATAATATGTCGCTGCATGTGTGGCATTGGGTTGTGTGCAAAGTTTGTGGATGTGGATATGTTGTGCATGTGATGGTGTCGTTCTAAGCCATCAAGGTGGATAATATTGCACCCATTGGCCAGTGAGGGTGCTGCAGTTTCACCTCAGCCAGTCCTCAATTTGAATTGCAGCTTCCAATTCACCCGTGCCACGCTTGGTCAGGAGCTTCTCCGCAATACCATGGTAGTAGTCCTTCCCCAAAGCATCTGCCAAAATGGCCGCCACCAAATGAAGGAAAAGGTTGGACCAGTTGTGAGTCACCATGCCTTAGACTAACAACGCCTCGCAGAAAAACAAAAACGAAACACCAGGCATGCCATTCCCTGTGAATTTCCATGGCCCCGACGTCCAGGAGGTCTGAGGGCCAAGTGTAACAAACAAAGGAGTCAGTGGATGTCTATCTGTCCAAATTCCTTGGGCGACCCCTATTGCGTAGACGTTGTGTTCAATGTGGGGCTAGCTCCACAGCTATTCAAGAAGTCAAAAAGCCTCCCTCGCAGCATCCTTTGAAACGCATCACCCTCGACACGTTCAGTTGGCTTGGGAGCCGTCCCTTGGCTTTGTGCGATTTGGCGACGGCCGTGCTTTTCCGATTTGAAAGGCCCGGTGGCACTGTGCAGGCACCGGAGCGCTGTTGGACCAAATGGAGGCCAATGCTCGGCCGCCTGACGGGGATCCGACGAGTTGTGCCAGCTTGCGCCAGCGAACTGCGCCCGGGGGGGCGTGTGTAACTCTTTGATCACGGGAAAAGGGGTATATAGTATACCTTGGGTATCCCATTGTGAGTAACGGATGATGATGGTTAGTAAAGGCCCTGCTCCAAAATAGTGAGAATTGTGCCGATTGTTGCAGGTGATGGGACAAACCCAATAATATATCCCATTACCAGGCCTAGCGGATGATGAGGATGAGGATGAGGATGAGGATGAGGATGAGGATGAGGATGAGGATGAGGATGAGGATGAGGATGA
>CAXAMN010003947.1:95745-151476 GCA_963970005.1 Durusdinium trenchii
GATGATGATGATGATGATGATGATGATGATGATGATGATGATGATGATGATGATGATGATCTGCTGCTGATGCTGCTGCTGCTGCTGGTGCCTGTGATGTGGTGGTGGTGCCTGTGATGTGGTGGTGGTGGTGGTGGTGGTGGCGGTGGTGGTGGTGGTGACGTTGCAGGCCGCTCAGTGATGACCCTGTTTCCCGTTGCTGGTTTACTGTGACACTAGGACCTTGAACTTGGTGCTCCCAGCGGATTCAAGGTCTCCCCCCAACCTCAGTGGACTCGGGCCGCACTCTGGCCTGCTTGCGGTGCTTGGTTGCGTGACAAAGGAATGATGGCCATGCGGACCACATCGGTGGTCGTGGAGCGTTGCGGATCGAAAGAAGGCATCACTCGTGGGAGCTGTCCTGAGAAAGCTGTGGCAACGGTGGGCTTGGAGGAAGGCCGGAGGCCGCGGGTAGCGAGAACTGCTCCCAAATACTACACGATTCCCATTGACCATAAGTGGGGAATTCCATGGAATTCCATCCGTAGTCGGTCGAGTTGAGAAGTGGGAAGCGAGCAGCGAGAGAATACTTGGCTCACCGCCGCAAAGGAAACACTATGAATGGAGGGTGATGGTTTACTCACATATTCAAACCCTAATGTGGAACAAGCTTCCTGTCAATCTAATTCTAACCACTGCGTGTGTCCTAAGGTGGGGGAGGAGGGATCCCCGCCCTAAATCAATACGCTATCAATTCGTTGAGGAGGTTCCAATTGGATTCTTTCACGCCAAGTGCGGTGGGGGGGCGATCGCGATCGATATATCAAGTTGGTCCTTCGGAACCATCCATTCTGGGCCTCCCCTTGTAAACGAACACTTCAGCAAAGCTCCTTCATAGATTCCTTTCAGACATGCCAAGCGCGCCTCTCTCCAAGTCTTGGGCCCTGCCATCGAAAAAATGCCAACATCAAAGGTGTCCGTTCATTGGATTGGAGCCCTGCCGTATTGAACATCGCCAACAAATACTCCAACAAATAGTTGCGGCTCCCGAAAAGACGCAGCTGTTTGCAGGTTTGAAGGCCAAAAAAAGGGAGCACACCCGCAGCACACTTTGGAGCGCCAAGGGCCGGGCTTCGGAAAGCCGTTCCCTTTCGGAACGCCGTGGAACACGGCCATGGTGCGGCGTATGCTTCGGTTCAGGTGTTTGAAGCGGTGCAACATGTGACCTAATGGTGACCTAATGGTGACGTAATGGGTCCTAAGCAGATCGAAAGGGTTGAAAAACTTTCGGATGGGCTTGAAAGCTTGGACCAAACCCGGAGGACCCAACGCCGCGTTCAGACCGTCGAGCATCGCCAGAAGTCGAGCAGGGAGCTCACGGTGAAGCCACGGTTGGCCAAGACCTTGACCTGGGAGCCCAGTCAAGGTTTTTGTTGAGAGACTTGATGGATGCCATGTGGGTTTGTACACATGTCAACAGCTAAACTAAAAGAAACACTTTAGAAACACCGGCAATCACAAGAAAGCGGGCAAAAATCACAGGGTTGCCTATGCTCTTATCAATCTCCCAAAGTGGTTTGTTCGTTTCGTGGTGTGGGTCAAACAGTTCAGAGAGCAAATACGTGTTTTCTTCCCATGTTGGCATTACACTAGGAGCAAGGACGCTACTAGGGGGCTCCTGGCATCGCTACTAGGAGCGTTCGGATGCTACGTTCGGGGCTCCTGGCTACAAGGAGCGATCGGACGCTACGTTCGGGGCTCCTGGCATCGCCACTGGGAGCAAGGATGCTACTAGGGGGCTCCTGGCTACTAGGAGCAATAGGACGCTACGTTCGGGGCTCCTGGCCATACTACTAGGAACAAGAAGCCATTAGAAACGCATGTTGGCTGCTTCGTTCTTCAGCCACAGCCACATGGGCCGCCCAGATCTTCTCATCCGCCCCGACGGGGATCGGGATCGTTCGCACTCGGCTGATCTCTCGCTGCACATTGGGCGGCTTTGGGGTCCACAGAAGCCCGGATAAGGTTGCCACGCTCACCGCCTGGAGGGCAAGAGGGGTGCGTGAAGCATTTTGGCAGCTTAGCAGCTGAGCAGGATGCATTTTTTCCTGCGATGAGTGAAGAAGGTTTCGCGAAACAAACCGTCAAAAGCATTCCTGGAATTCTGCAACACCGGGGGAGCTGGAATCCACAACTGAACAGCTGCAACTCTTTGCGAGCACAGGCATGGAAGGCTGGTAGCAAGTGAAAGTCAAAGGCAGATGCCAAGATATGTTCACGTTCCAAAGGTCTCCAACGTGTGCAAACTCCACTTAAGAAAGTTGTGCCCGTCATTGCTTTTCGAAGAACCTCCGGCCTCTTGAAAAAACTCAACGAAGGAGTTCCACAACTTTTGTGAACCCTTTTCTCGCCCACAAGACCGCAAGTCTGCTTCCATCCGTGCAACCTTGATGTCCTTCAAACAGCCCCCAAGCCCTCCACGACCCGTTGGAAAAAAACAACGCAAAAAGTGACGCCACCTTAATGAGCATATCCAAGCGTTGCCCCGTGATATAGACGACCCTCAAGTAGTCCTCGGCCGCATCATCGTCGTAAAGCTCCAAGATCTTGTAAGGAATCCAGGTCAGTTGGGTGCCTGTCACTGGTCGGCACGGATACCCTACCTGAAGGACCTGAAGGAGGAGGGAAGGTGTCCATGCGTTTCCCTTTGCAAAAGGCCTGAGTCCTTGGTTGGGTGTTTTCAAGCCCGCTATATAGGGAACAAGAGTCAACACAAGACAGGCGAGTGGTGGCTCTGCAAACACCTCTGAACGGGTATGATGTGTGGGGGGGAGCTGTCATAAAAGTTACAGTATGTAGTTAGACCATGTTGCAAACCCGCTTTGCGAGTTGATTGCGCTTCAGGAGCCAACAAACGGTTGTTTGAAGGGACACAGTCAGGACCCCCAAAACAGCAGCGGAACTGACCAAAACAAGGCCCCAAAGAAGGCCCGCTTTGGATCGGCTCCTCTTCATCCCGTGAGTGAAAAAAGCGGTGTCATCACCCGCTGAACGACCAAACGACGCCTGCGGAGGGTGAATGCGACACTTCTCATCAGAACAAAAGCCATGCCCCAAGTTCACCAAAAAGGTCAATGGATTGCCCCTGCCCCTATGACTTTATAGACCATAGATTTTAGTATATATATATATTATATATATATATAGTTATATAGTTTACATCTTGAGTTCTACACTTGGCCTTTTGTACATGTCCGCGTCCCAGCTCAGCCCCAGTTCACCACCCTCGTGGCTCCAAACTGGACATCTACGCCCAGCTGCAGGAAAAGGCAATGGCCAAGCAGGTGATGAGTTCCATCTTCAACATCCTGAGCACTGCTGAGCACCCCATCGAGTCTCGGGAAGCACCTCTGGAGAACCCCACTCACAACTCACTACTCATCGCGACTCGGAGCCCAACCTCCGAGCATTTGGGGAGGATCCTTCTCCCCCCCTAAGGAGTGAGAGACATTAGTTACTGTGATACAAAGACCCAGTCTTGTATGAAGGCTAAATGGAGGGTGTGTGGAGAAAGGGGGTCAGCAAAAATCGCTTGTACGAAGTTAGTGCATCAAAAATACCTTCCACGAAGCTCTGCGAAGGTTTCTGGGATTTCGTTGCAGTCAGTTCTGCTACTGGCCCACCATTCCACGAACTGTCCACGAATAGCCTTGGGTTCTACGAATGTCCCGCGCCTTCCACGATGTTAGTAGAATAGGTTTTTGCAAAACCCTTTCTGTGCACTACCCTTCCGTTTGCCTCTGATTGTAACCCATTTGCTCGGATCCTAAATCCTATTCAGACACACAAGTTAACAGATTCCTCAGCCTTTCACCAAGTAACATGTCAGAACATATGCCAGAACACCCTTTTAGGACGAGGCATGGACGTGCTGGGTGACTAGCAGTTTGATTCGTTGAGTGAATTCGCGACACGCCCAGCATCTCCCACCTGTTCCACTTCTCCAGTTCCAGGACACCACGGCAAACAGGGTGGAACATTACCGGCCGGGAAACCTCCCCGCAGTTGGGGGCTCGGGCTCCAACAACAAGGACAGTGACAACCTGTGATAACATGTTGTTCCAACTATGAAAAAAACTTAGAACTTCTAACATCTTCTAAGTAAAATCGACTAATGAATACTAATGAGCAGGGATCTAGGGATGTGGAGGGTCAAATAGGATCAAGGATTGTCGAAGGGAGGCCCGGTGTCGAACCAACCCCTGCGCCAAAGATTCCGTTTCGCCCAGAGGGCCTCTGCATGGGGCGCCCCTGCGGTGTTATCGGCCTCGCGTTGAAGCTTCTGCCGACTGACACGGAGGCACTGGGCGATGTTCAGGCAAACCAACAGCCTGGGGAGCCGAGACGACGGACGGATGGGACGGGAGACGTGTGGCAATGAGCACCCCTCCCTCCAACCAAAGTGGAGATCTGTCGAATGAAGGCTTTTGGACTCCATTGAACACAGTCATGCACTGAGATGACCTCTAAGTCTCTCAGTTGTCAAATTCTTGGGCGGACCGGTGTTCTATATGCCACCCGATCCCATCCAACGACACTCTGATGAGTCATTTGGGACCTGCAAAGTTAACTGGTGTGGACATTTGGCCTGGCGACATCCACGCCGAGGGAAACCAAACCATCCCGAAACCTTGGGTTCAAGCGGATACAGGATTTTCTGTTTGACGCCGAGGATCCAAAGGAAGACAAAGGTTCCAGATAGGACCAGCTGACTTACCACTGCCACCACTGGTCGGCCCTCGTTGGGGTCGAAAAAGGTGTCCACTGCGGCGGTGAGGTGAATGCACAAGGTCGCTACGTTCACCTGGAGTGCCATTGGAGGGTGACAGTGAAGCATTTTCGAGCGAGAGAAAAGAAGGATGAAGACAAGAGAGAAAAGACCGCCCCCCACCATGTACATCTATTGGAATAGGGCCACGCTCCATATTCCATATTTCCACTAACCAGATGGCCAAAAGGTCTATCCTTCAATACTCAAGAGGGGTTGCATACGCTATGACTTCTATAGACGGCGGGGCTGTGACCACCTGCACAAGAGTTGACAAACACAGCAAACGACATGGCTTTAACGGCTTTAAGGCCAACCCCAAGGTCTGATCCTCAAAGCTTCTGGGGGATCTTACAGGCGGAATTGCCAGCACACGCCCTGGACACGCCCCTCCGCCCACGTCACACAGACCGAGTCCAAGTCGCTAGGGTGATGGCGTGCCTCATGACAAAGGAGGGCGTCTTGGGCAAGCAGTCGGTCGTACGGCTCAGCATCAGCCAAGCAGACCAGCGAAAGACCGTTGCCTCTAAATGCCGCGCAAAGCACTTGGCCATAGGGTCATAGCACTCTACAAGGACATTGGTCAGCATCAAGCCCAGAACCTGACAGAAGCACGGCAGTGGACAAGTGGATATTCCTATAGAAGGAAAACATCTGGGAAGACCAGAGACTGAGACTGAGACTCAGTCAAAACCATGCAATGTATGACCGTTAGTGAATTCAGGTGGTGCAATTTTTTTGGATATCAACAGCAAATTGACAGGTGAATTGCTTCCCTTGTGCCAAATCCAGCCTCCATATACTCTCTCCCATCACTTTATATACCAAGGAGCCAACATCCAAATGCCCCAAATGGACCAAATGGCATGCCTCACATAGCTCGACGCCGGATGCCGCAAGGAGACGCACAACGCTGCGAGGCCCGAAATGCTCACGCAAGCCACGGTGTCCACGATCCGGATCCAGTGGCTGCTGCGAAAGGGCATGTCGGAGCGGAAGCGGTTGACGGCAATACCTGCCGTTTGACTCGATCCGCAGCTGCCGGGTTAAGTACTCAGGCTGTGAGGCCGGAGGTCTTTAAACACTTATTATATAAGTACCTTATCTGAGTTCCTGTGATGCGCTATTCAAAGGGCCTGGGCAAGTGCCAAGCTCCATGACTTCTATATAGCCTCTGTGATCTATCTTCGAAGCTATCCTTAGGCTGATCTTTGTGGAGCGCTCCCAGCCTGGACACCAAGGTAGGAAACACAAAGACCCAAACGTCACGATGATCACCACGCTGCAATAGCGCCAGAAGCGCCGTGGCGGGGTCTGCGTCTGGCTGGTGCGGAAGTGCAAGGAGGCCGGGATGAGGCCCAACAGACTTCCCAGAATCCGAACCAAGCGATTGGTGGATAGGACTCCTGAGACTGCACAGGCGGAAAAAATGGCAAAAACCAGAAGCCAAAGGGCGAGGAGGCCTAAGCGCTTGAAGGCGGTCATGGCTGGCCAATCCCAATCGCCATGCTCTGGGCCCATCTCGCAGACAGAATGAATGACATGAATGTACAACATATTACAACATCTATAATAGGAGTCCTATTTGGGATGGTCATGCTCGGCCCCCTTGCCCTTTGCAGGCTAAAGATCACCAGGGCCGACACACACCATACAGGTCGAATCCTCACACGATGTCCAGTCGTGCTCGGTGTCCGCCGAAGGCCGACCATTCTGCCGCCCGCATTGTCTTTGACTCTTCGGATGGTCCTCCTTCGCGGCCCGTCTCAGTTCACTCCCTGTCTGCCATTCCAGGTCCAGCCAAACGGACCGAACGCCGGCAACAGGTTTACTGGCAGAGACGGGGACCCTGCAGGTCCAGTCTGACCCAGGCCCCATATTGAGTCATTTGATGTCATTTGTGTCTGTGCAGGCGTAAAGCTCCGGTTTAAAAAGGGATCTCTTTTACACCTGCAGGATTTCATACTGTGAGAACATGATAGAACTCCATAATATGGGAAAAAGTAGATGCCCCCCGTAGAAAGTGCCTTGGAAACAATGCCGCTAGCTAAATAAATGTGGGTGTCACCAAATATATACCATTAAACAAAACACGTCACACCATCTCTTCCCCCTATCTCACATGGTCATCACCTGGTCATCTACCTGGTGCCACCTAAACCGCTCTCTTCCTCCCGGCTGGGTCTCCCGGTCGGTGTCTTCGGCGGTCTTCTTCAGCGTGGGCTTCAACTCTTCCAGCTCCGCCTGGCTCCGTCCGGTCGGTCGACGGTCCGCGAGGCATGGCACGTGAAAGGGGTGTTTTTGACGGTGTGAAACGGGGTGGGGCGGTGACGGGGCGGGAGAAGCCAGGTATACCTTAGGTGTCTACCTTGGTATACCCAAGTGATGGAGACTTGGTGAGCTTGGCAGGCTCTGTGTGCTTCAGAGGTGATGCCAAGCATCTGTCTGTGTGATTGCGCGACATCTCCACTTTTGTGAGCCGCCCATGGAATGACGACTGCTACCGTGTTACAACACTTCACCTGACAAAAGCACAACGACAACTTGATAAACAGGTGAACAGTCACCGGGGAGGGTCATGGCTCACATATGCTCACATTCATTCAACCCATGTGGAGATGAGTCATGGGACCCAGGAATTTTCTTGCTTGACCCACCCTAAACCGGTCCACCTACTCTTCGGGTTAGACGCATGGGCTCAGGGACCGGGTGCCATGACAGCATGACCCATCATCCCATCGCCATCCTGGCAGCCCAGGGCAGCGCCTGCATGGTGGTGACCTGCTCCTCAGTGCTCATGATCTTATCTAAGCCCACATCATACCTCGCAGGATAGACATGGTCTGTCTCACGTTTTCTTGGCTCTGACAAGAAGAAGAAGAGGGACAAAAAAAAAGGGCTGGGTGAACGATGAACAGTGAACAGGTTTCTGAAACGGAGATTTGCCGTCTTTCCTCTACAACCTGGAAAATGGGAGCTATGTCACCGCGGGGCATCCAAAACGCGTAGAGTTTGGCACCCCCTAGACCTGGAAAAGTCCTGTGAGTGCTGGATGCAGCATGCTGCCGGGATCTGCTGGGGTGTGCATGGTCTGTCACTCGGAACGGGTTCCCGTCCGGGTCTTTCATCTCCCCACGCCTCGACTTGATCTTGGAGACCTCGTCTTGCTTGATTGAGAGGAGGCCTGGAGCGAAGAACTGTTTGGTCTCTAGAGTACTTCCAACTCCGCGATGAAAACCATGCTCTTTCGACAGTCTATAGACCAAACAATGAGCGGAGTAGCTCAGAAGTAGAGTGTAGAGCTGTATGAGGTATACGGTAAACTCTCTATGAGGCTACATGCTTCCCATGAGCTCTACATCTGCTAACTCCACTTGAACCACTTCTTCCGAGCATTGGAGGCAGAAGGACACACCGGACACCCTCGGTCGGAACGCTTCGCTCGTGGCGACTGAACACATGGCGAAAAAATCCATTTTTGCATGAGACCAGTGTCTGTGCCCAAATGAAGGCCCCACTAGGACTGACATCAACACAGAAGGTTTGGCGAAGGCACTGTCAGGCTGGTGTTTATAGCAGGTGCGCATTCTTCGATCTCCAGCCCTACGACTACACCGCGTGCTTGGGCAAGATCTGCCAACTATTCTGCAGCCGATGGCCAACTGCGATTATAAATCAGAAGTGGGACTATATATACATTGACTCACGCCCCCCAACACAAAAAAATGGCGCCACGAGCAGCCAAGGACAATGCAAACACACACTCTCAAGTACACTAAAAACATGAATGCACAAGTGGGCTTTGGAGAGAGACGGGAGTCTTCCTCTGGCCGTCCTTGTTCCACTCAGGGCAGGTGATTCTGGTCCTTTTGATGGGCTCACTCTCATCGGGGCCTTTGAAGGCATTGATGAGTTCCAGGTATGACGTGGGAGTGACCTCAACAGGGCGGCGTTTCGGAGCCCCGCAGTCCGGCAGCCGTTCGGAGTGTCCAAGGACGCGCGGACCTTCCATCGAGATGCCCCACGGGGAAAAAGGAGTCACAAATGATGCAAACAGCTCAGCCTGCTCGCTTGAAGGAACGTAGGTTCAAAATGCTAGACTGGTGGACATCCAAAACCACCGGAAACTTCTTGTGGGTGATTCCACACCCAGTGGCGTGAGCGATCTTCCAAGCCAAATCCACTAGAAATCCTACCCCGCACATGGCACAAATTAATGAAAATAAAAAAGGAAAAAAATCACCCGGACGGTCTGGGGCCACGCACATAGTAATAGCGCTGCACTTCTTTCTGGAACCTCTCGGCCAACGTGAAGACCTTCAGTGAACTATGCGTGCGCGGACGCCGCTGCAGCTGCCGGAACACCGGTATGGCTGGCATGGCGCCGGTATCGACAAAGGTGAAAGCTGAAAGACCATATTATATAACAAGGTCTGCATGAAGATATGACAAGTGCAGACTCATGCAGACTCCACTAGTTCTTCAGAACAGCTTCAATAGCCCAGTAAAACCCGGTCCTACTGCCGATCCTTTACAACCATTATATAAGTGTATATATTTTTTTAATATGCATATTATATTATTATATAATATATATATATATAATATATATATATACAGTAAGTCATTGAGTCGTGTTTGTGTATGACCAACTCCAGTGAAATGCGGTCAGTCTTTGACTGTTGAAGTTCTGCCCTCATCCAGGCCGAGTGCGCATGGAACTACGACGCCGCAGTGCGAAGGTCGCATGGTCGCGCATGGCTGAGTCTTTGACACTCTTCTGCATGGCCACACAGATGTTGACCACACCTTGGAGGATTCACTTTTCGCCCGCCCAAACAGATGGTGCAAAGGTTCCATTCTGTTCCATTCTGCTCACGTACGAGTTTGGCCCCCGCGAAAAAAACGGCGTTCACCGTCGGTGACGCCCCACGCCAACACGGTCGACCTTCGGCCGTTGGTCGGCGCGGAGGTCGGAGCGAGGTCGGGGCCGTTCAGGACGTTCTCCGGCATGCCGATCTTCCCGAGGAAGTGGTGCGCCACGCTCTGCAGGGCGGCGTCGGGCCACTCATGGAACCTGAGACATTCCGTGCGAGCGGCGAGTCGATCCCCGGAGCGGGTGTTGAAAGAGGATAAAGAGGGGAGATGGGACCCAACCTGGGCAGATGGGACCCTACCCACGCTGGCAGCCTACGGAAGCAGCAAACCGGTACTGTTCCGCCTAAGAAGCCACTTTCCATGGCATAATATTGGGAGAGAATGCCTGGCCGTTTGCAGCAAAAGACCACATAGTCCTGGCTGATCTCTTGGTTACAATGCATGCTGAGGCAGGGGCCAGTCGATTGTGCAGCAGTTCACCAGCGATGGGAACATGCGAACCTCAAGTTCAGAAGAAAAACACATTCTCAAGTCATTCAAGTCATACATAACAGTATCAAAAAGGTTGGAAGTCATGCATCATCTTGCACCCCATGTTCAATAGCTCGGCGACCATCCTCAGGTTCGCGGTCCATGAAACCGTCCGATTCACCACAAACCGGTTGAGCCCAGCAGCACGACGTCGGAAATTCTCGCCGATGGGTGAGAAAGCGAGGACCTCGGCGTCAAGAGTGGTCGTTCATGGTCGTTCGGGGCATAGAACTCCCGGGGCCTAGCCTATCCATAGGCCTATCCTAGGGTTCGGTATGCTTGAGGGAAACATGGCCGATCGGAACCCGAATTCGGACACCCCAAAATGGCACGACGACCTCCGGACCGCAAAAAGCACCACGCACACCGTGTGCCGTGTGTGCTGCAGCGTGGACACTTGGGTGAGTACCACGGGATTTGGTCAACATGTTCAATTCCGAGGGACCATGGGTAGGGGAATGTAGGGAAGATAAATAGGAGGGTTGGATATAGAGCCATGGCCATGGCCCACGCGACGCAAGCCTCTTCTATGTGGTATACCGGGCATAACCCAACGATGGTAGCGACGGTGACCGTTGAAACTTAGCACCCCATGGCGTTTACTCGGCTCGACGGGCGAAGAACACGGAGGACACGGAGCTCCAGGCAATATGCATGTTCTTCATGCACTGCTCCACAAAGAAGGCCATGACCTGACAAAATGAAGCACCCTGCAGGGTGGAGGAGAGGAGGACAGCGGCCAACGGCCAAGACACGAAAGGTGAGGTGTTCTCTATTTTCGGGTGGTGGATGAGAAATGATGATATGATATGATATGATATAATGAGAAACTCTGGAGTTTCAAGGAACACAGAGTTTTCTTCATCTTTCTTCACCCGGAGATGTCCTAATCATCAATTCTTGCCGAAACATCGCAAGAAGAACTTTGATGATGGGTCCTCCTAGGCCTGTTGCAATTCAGAATCTTCATAACCCATGGCAGTCTGTGGATGAATGGCCGGGCGGACGGACGTCGTCCTAACCGTGAATGGCGCTCCGGAAGGGAGAGGGTCATCGAGAAAAGCTCCCTTCTCCACATCACTCCCAGAAACTGGCTACAATTAATAATGCTATGAGGTAGACAGTGGATGAAGAAAAATATGCAAAAAAAACAAAAATACAACTTGCATATCAAGAGGTCTGACAATCCAAACATGGAATATTAATGTCTACAAACCCCCGAGTCTCGCCAAAGCGCGATGTCTCGCCTCGGCGGGTCCGTGGCGGCCCTCCTTGCCCGCCAGGTTGGTGCAAAGCTCCAGGATCTGGGTCTTGTCCTGGCCCGTCTCAGACGTGGGACCACTTCCCGGAGCCCCGGTTTGCGGTCCGAAAGGGCATGGAACTCATGAAAAAAAAACAAAAAAAACGGTCTGCCATGGGGAGTGCCATGGGGGCCATGTTCCACTTCCATGTGAGTGTATCTTTGGAAACTTATGATAGTGTGGAGCACCACCTTGGATGGGACTTCTTTTTTCACCAGCACGATGCGGGTCAGCGTTGCTTCACACTGACACCGCGTGAAACAAGACGTCGTCCGCCTCGCGAGCTGTGGCCGCGCCCTCTTCGCGGTGCTCAGATCCATCACCATGATCTTCGGCTTCCTCGCGGTGCTCAGATCCATCGCCATGATCTTTGGCTTCCTTACGGCGACAGTCTGAAAAACAACGGCAAGGCCCAGCTAGAAGAAGTTGGTGTGAACAAGGGCAGGACTTCATAGAATGATCGGTTGCCACATGGGTGTGCATTTGGATGGAGAACCCCCCCTTGGTCTTGGTCATGTTTGATCTATATTCCTCTCCCAAACGGTCTTTATATAAGGTGCCAACCCACATGTCGCCGAAAAGGAAAACGGGTGACCCGTCCTTCGGGTGACCCGTCCTTTCATCTCTTCCGGGCATCAATCCAAAAATACACTCCCTGAAACCAACATGGAAGTGGAACTCCACTGTTTGTAGAGGAAATTGGTCTTGCAAGGGACCATGCCATCCACTTCCACCCTAGAGAAGGGAAGTGTAATCCAACACATTGGCTAACTGGCGCCAACCGAGCTTCCTCCTGTTTGCCATCTAGCTCCTGCAGAGCCCGCTGCGACAAGAGTTCCAGCAGCGTTCTCCGTGGTAAGCTGGGATCGATAGGGATAGGATCGTTCGAGAAAAGGCCCGCATGGGCCTCAGGGATAGTCATTGCTGAAGGTCTGCGTTCTTGTCTTTATAACTCGTGAATGAAAACATGAGAAACCACTCCACAATCTGGTCTCAAATCTTATAATATGATGGTCATTTAAAAACGTGGTTTACCAAACAGTGTTATCCATGTTTGGTTTCCTGTCAAGCGTTCGGACTACAAATGTGATGAGTGGTGTCCTTTTCTTGCTCAAAATCGGAAGGGCGATCCCTGACCTGAAGTCTCAAATAGAACGGGCAAGCAGTGAGATGGTGCTCAAAGCCGGACCGTGCCATGACCTTGGAGATGAAGTGAACTGCCAGCCAACTGGCAAAGCCCACGCCGAAACCGACAATGAGCCACACTATCCAGTGTGCATCCTCCGAGATGAGGGCGACCATGGTAAAAATCACCCAAAAGAAGAAGCAGAAGAAGTTCATGGCAAAGAGCATCCCCAGCTCCGTCAAGACTGGAATTCCAATGGACTCCATGTACACGCGCAGGTTCGCGTTGCTCACGTCCGCCACCATCACACTGGCAATGTGCGACCAACCGAAGTGAGCATAAAGCATAAAGCTGAAAAATGCGCTGAAGACCTAAGGATGGGAACCGACAGAGTCCAAAGGCTCGCAGCTGAATTGGGTGGAAAGCCAAAAATGTGTTTTGTATGGTTTTGTTTGTCTTCTTTCTGCTTGCCTTGCGAGGCGTGAGGCTTCTCAGTAGCGAAACAGTTTCCCTTCACTCGCCTTCATTTCCACCCAGTCTTTCTTACCCACCATGCTTGCCCCGGCGCCAGGTATGCAAAGCGCGTCCGGCTCAAGGGCCACCCTTGATCATCCCAGCGCATCTCTTGGCAAACCCCGGTTGCGGTGGGAATCACGGTGGCCAATAAAAGAAGCGTCAGGAGGTTGTAGGAATCCTTGGTGTTTGCATGTGTTTGCGTATCAACCGGGCACGGCAAGTGTGCGACCCTTTTCGACCGACCTTTGGCCTCAAACAATGTCACCCGACCGACCAAGGCAGTCAAAGGTTTTAACATCCCTGTGCCTACGAGGAGGAAAAACCCTGCAGTGTTGATCGACGTGACCAACGGACACTGAAACGCACGGAACAGGAGTCCATCTGCGCAGCCAGTGAGTCCTTGATCTCTTCTGGCGCCTTTCCTGACCTGCATTCATGAGCACGAGCGTCAAATCCATCAAGCACAGCTGGCCCCCCTAACCAGGCGAAACGAATCAGCTTTGTTTGAGTATACTTAGCCAAAGTCAATACCAGAGTGGTACGGCGTGGCATTGACCAACAATTTCGCAAGCCCAAAAACATCAAACAACCGCGCACCAACTCCCTGGCCTTGCCATCTTTTCAAACCACAGCTTCTTGTGATCCACCGGCACTGCAATGTCCATCCGCCGGACGCGCTGCTTCAAGCGTCGCCACGCTGACCCGCCATGCGTTTCAGCGGAATCAGGTGGCCTCACTGAAAAAGGCCCGCCGGGGAGCAGCAAACCCGTGCAAACGCAAGTGCTCATGATGGCAGGATAGGGCAGTACTAGGATGGTGCGATATGCTTATACTAGGTTTGGCACTTGCATTGGGCAAGGTGGTGTTGCGGTTGGGGCGCTTGGCTTCGGGACAGTTGTTGTTCACCCATTCCTGGAAAAGAAAAGCAAGATGCGACATGGCGTGGACTCTGGACTAGCCCATTTGGGCTCCCGATGGTTTCGGGCAGGCTCGTCTTTCGCCAACCTTGCGCGTCGCTTTCGCGAAGCTTTCGCGTTTTTTCCTCGTTCGGTTTGGGGAATTTTGCTACTTGGATCTTCTCTTGTGATCCGTCTGCAAGATTTCTTATTGCTGTCTGTTTCTTTTCGTACGCATCTATGACATTCTGGGGTGTTCACTAAGCTGGTGATACATATCCTTGGGGATATTACATGCTGAGCCACTACTCTTGCAGCTTTCTGCCTATCACGCCTTGCATGGAAACCACTCTCTCTGTTTGTTTTAGACACAAAGATATATGCACAACATGTGCATACATGTATGAATTATCTATGATATATTTCTATCAAGTTTAGCCTTTCGCCAAACCTTTCGCCGCGCTCTCGCATCCTTTCGCCCCTGCAGGTAAACATAACTTCAAAAAGCTAGAATGTCACTCGTCCACTAAAAACATTACACGGGTTTTAGAACGACTCCCATATAAATGGTATATAAGTCTTAAACTCTTGGCACACTCCTAGTGGACTCTTGTAGCACCTACTCAAACGAGACATCAAAGGACAAAAATAATCCATCCGAAAGGGTGCAAATTCACTGCTAGGTCTGGGGGAACTATTCAAATTTCGGCTCACAGTTTGCAATTGCATCACAGTCAAGCACCATCCTGTCAAGGACTCAGCCCACCGTCAGCTTGGGATCACACGGTGGCGACGAAGAAGCAGCATTCTTCTCGTAGCCATTCTCTTCAAGTTCGGCCAGGTATCCTCGGGTAGGCAGCAATACCCCAAAATCGACTTCGAACGAGGCCAGCTGCGCCATGCGATCGGCTTTAGGGCAACTTTAGGGACGGCATATTTCGGAAAATCAAACCAACATTTCCGCCCAACAAGCAAGCCAGTGAGTCCTGTTGCGAAAAAGAACATTGAGCACCAAACATGTCTTGGAAAACTGCCTCAAACTAAACGGCGATGTTCCAAATATTCCAAAATATTCAACAACAGTCTTCAACGTCAACCCATATCAACCCCAATTCAATCCCAGGTCTTCCACATCTCTCGAAACCAAGGAGCCCATGATCTTTGCACGGTCGACCGCACTGGCAATGCCCAGCTCTTCCCAGCCACTATGGCCCAAATGTGGCAAGGCTAAGCCACAGACACCCCGCGACCTGGACGAATTGAGCGACTCAAGGAATCGACCCGGTCGGACCCGGTCGATGGTGAGACAAGATTGGACCCGCTCATGTTGATTTGGAGGTGGCGAACAAACGTGCATCATGGCGCCACGTTTGTGGCCTGGGGGCCCCCAGGTTTGACCTGAAAACTGAAAGATGTGGAGATTCGTGGCGAGGATTAGTTCTTCATCTTGAAGATGGTTTCTGCACGACAAGGAGATGGTAGTGGGTTCAGAAAGGAGCTGAACTCATAAAGTACTAGATTTTTGCAAGACGATAGACATGTTATCAAATGAAATGGCTCAATGACCATCTAAACAAGACCTGGACCAAAGCTACCCGTCATCCACCACGGTTCAACAACAGGAGGGTCCTCGTACCATGATATTGCATTTCAGCCTGAGAAGAAAGTTGCAGTTTCCGAGCCCTTGATTGTTCCAGGTGTGAGCCCTAAGCCATCCTAAGCCTAGTATGGTAAGATCTCAGGCTCTTATCCAACCCTAGCTTTTATCCCTTGGATTTGGACCTCCGCCGGGGAAGTCACCCTGACATCACACTGCCCATGTCGACGGCCTCGCAGCTTCAGCCACTTTGGCAAAGCCGATGGACTTCAGCCACTCCTGGATCCAAGGTGCAACCCCCAAGAAGGTTATATACATAACTCTCTCTACTCTCTCTCTCTCTATATATATACAAATACAGTAAACTATACATCTTTCAGTTTTCCGTATACATCCATATTCATATCCCCATGAAACACCGAGGCAAAGAGTGGGGGCACCACGGCGCCACGGGATTTCGGATGGGCCCACCTAGGCCTTTGAGGCTTAGGTAGGCTGAAGGCCTCACCTGCTCACCTCACATAAGGAACTGGGAAACTGTTGTAAAGGTGTTGTTCCAACATGTTCCAACCACTTGCAGGTGCACCAATCCCCCAAACACACACATGGACCCCCCCCGCATAGCATTTTGAGGGGTGTAAGGCCTTGAGAATGGTGAGTTTTCTGGAAGATTGCCACCAAGAAGGTTCTTTCTCTTTGGGAGGCTTCGGGAATCTGTTGATATTGCGTCGTTTGGGTCATTCCACAGACGTAAGAGAATCTTTAGGAATATCATATCAACACCTAATTCCGATGGCTGCCAAGTGCACACCCCCGACGTTATCCGGAGGTTTACGTGGCTGTGCCCTTTCAGTTCCACCGAGCGATTCGCTTGTGACGTTGGGTACTGTCCTCCACCTCGACCGGAGAAAGCGCTGCGAGATCAAAACCAGCAGCAGGTTTCTGACAGCACTGGAGATCATGGAGGAATGACGCTTTGGGACAAAGTCAAGTCACCAAATTCTCTTCCAAAGTTCCAAAAGGCCTCCAAATAGTGAACCACGACAAACTTTGGCTCCTTGTTTCAATCAGTTTGGATATCTTCCGAGCTCTAAGATTCCAATGCAAAGAAATCAACATGTATACTGATCCTTTTACCCATGGGCCCGCGCCTTCCGAGGCCGCGCCCTCTTGAGGCCCTTCCGTCGCTTCTGCTCCACCAGTGGCGCGCAGGCGGCCACCATGGCCACGCAGAGGGTTAGATCTTCCGGGTTTCCCCGGGGTGAGTGTAATTAGTATGTTGTAGCCTCCAAGTTGTTTCCTATGAGAAATGGTTTGTTCGTTCGCAGGGGATGCGCTGGTCAATCTGCCTCTCTCCTAGGCAATTCTCCTGCAGTCTGTCCAAATGTCGCTGGTAATGCCGCAGGAGTCTCGTGAGGCGTCTGCTGAGTCTCAACTGTTGTGTCTGGGGCAATTATGTCTTGAACATTGAGCATGCAGTAGCTACGTTTGTTTGGGAGGTATGGCCACACTGGAATTTCCTAACCCTCCTGTTTTACGTCAACTCTCCTTGTTGCAGAGCACCTCAGAAGAAGTACACTATGCATTCACTACCCTCGTTGACCTGCTCCGTTGCCCTTGCGAGCCCAAGGAGCCTTGCACGTGAGCCAAGCCCCAAACGCGACCGGACCGGACCGGCTCCTCTGCATTGAAGAGGTTGGGCACCTCACCTGTGTTCAGAAGCCCCGACACCTGCCGGTAGCGTGCGAGCCAACGTGTCCAAGACGAACGAGGTCAACCCAGTCAACCCACGTCGTTCGTCTACAATATTAAAAGGTTCACCACTATCGAGGTGATTCGAGGTGTCATGATTCTTGATTGGGGGTCTTTCAGAAAAAAGGAACTGAGACCTTTCTCCGAGTTTGCCACAAAGCAGCACCTTGCTATGGATATTTTCGGTCGGCTGCGGTCAGGCACCCAACAAAGGACCGGGACGACCCTCAGTGAGCAAGAGTTGAAATGGTCCAAAGCGAGAACAAGGTTGGGACAATGACATGCAATGACATTGCTCGAAAAATATTCTAATATCTTCTATATATCTATACTATTATACTGTAATTGTAATGTGTTGTGTCTCTGACAGAATGCCAAGCCTTCAGAAAAGTGTCCTAAAGGTAGTTTGACTCCGCAAGTGCCTCCTCGACAAAGTTTTCATTGGCGATTTGCGTGTCCGGCAGCAAAAAGCAAACCTGCGCATCTGGGTGTGCTTATGGGCCAAAGGCACCAAAACGTGGGGGATCAAACCAATGATTCCTGGCATCATCAGGTCTGGGGCAGTTTCCAAGTACACAGCACAAAGAGGCACTCCCCGAACCGGCGTCTTGACTGCAGCATCGCATGTGAACCAGATTGGCCTTTTCATACCGTTCTCTTGAAGAATGCCCTGAAAGCTTGCCACATCTGTGTATCAAAACATGCATGTTAAGCATGATCCACAATGAACACCAATGAACACATGACTGGGGCCTAAGTTCAAGTGCCGAAACGTTGCTTCAGCTCTCTGTACAGCTCCACATCACACCCGAGATCAACCCCCTCCGCATCACAAGTTGCGACTTCATCCACTGAAAGTTGTGTCTTCCAAAAAGAGGGGCCTCCTTGTTCTGACCGCCACAGCGGATGAGCAATCGTTTCAGATCTTCGTGCCAATCCTGGGATCACTAGTGACGAGGTGTGGCCAGATTCGGCATAGAAGCAGTTGTAAACGGGGAGAGTGTGTGTGCGTGTGTGCAATGCAAGCTTCTTTTCCAGCACATTGCAGCCTGTAAGTTGCACAGGTGTTATAAAGAATTGGATTTCTTAGGGTGCGGGATTGCAATTGGTACAAAACAGCCCTGTGGCTTCAAGCAGGGCAGAGGGCTTGTTCAGCGGACACATTGAGTAAGAGCCGTACATTCATACCATAGCTCTTGGTGATCTCAATCTGGAAGGTTTCCTCACAAAGCATGTCTTTGAAGCATCCGCCGGCATCAATCAATCCAGGGTATAACATGGTATAACTAAAACGCAAGCTTTGACAAGGTGACCTGCACAAGATGGGAGGCCAAGAGCTTCACAAGATCACCCAGTCCTTGAAGATCACTAGAATTCCGTTGAAAAGGTTGTGATCGAATCATTGTGATCTCTCAAATCAATCGTTCCATGGATGAATCGCTTCGCTTCTCGAATCGAAGAGGGCAAAACACCCACGCGTGGCCGCGGAGGCCCACGCGTGGCCGCGGATGGATGTGTTCTTTTTTGGTCCTGCTCTGCCACAAATGCCGCGAGCGTGGCTAAGCTCTTGCGCCCACTTCCACCAACACCCACCTGGCGCGCGCTTTCGCCGAACCTGGTGTACGACTCCCGGTGCGAGCCTAATCGAATTGGTGAAACGAGCCATTTCAATGCAGCACCACGAGAAACACCACCTGCAAACACCCAAATGGTTCACAACTCACATGACCATAGTGCACCCTGCGACCCCTGCGACCCCTCGCCGCAAAACGATAAACCCCAAAAGAAGGCCAGCGCCAACTAACTGATAGTCCTACTCCGCCTGTGGGATCAACACAAAGCCGGGCGGACGAGCAGCGCATTGCCCAAGGGGGTCTTCAAGACGCGGACCTGTGCATCAAGACGCCTTTATCCGGTGGTCGGCGATTTTGAGTCTGAAGAAGTGCCCCGACTCTTGGCCTGTTAGATCCCCCACTGCTGTTTTACATAATCAGGCTTTACCCAAAATGGTCCAGGTAGGAGTTCTGGATAACGACCGAAAATTCTTGACTAGGGAGTTTCGGTCGCGACCGGGTGTCGCACTTGGGTGACTCGTGCTGTTTTCGGAAAACACGCTGGGTTGAGAACATCTGAAGCCACGAAAAAGACTATAACTTCTTTGAGGATGGGGCCGCGATCACTGGCTTGATTCTTGATGATTTAACTCACACTTGACTCCCTAGAATCTAGAAAGTCCTCCACAGAGTCACATATATAATGATACAGTTTCATGATGATCATGATTCAATGATATTCAATGTGTTGTCCAAACTTTGTGGGGGGATGCGAAAGAAACCAAACAAAACGTGGATGAACAATAATGGCTTGGTGTGGTTGCAGCATATCTGCAAAGTCCTGCCAGGGCCTCTCTAATCAACCCTAAGAAATTGGTGTATCTCAAATTGGGGGGCAGTTCCCCACATGGCCCGGAAGGGTTTGTGAGTGAACATCCATCGGTTTGTGGGTCCAAGGTGGTTGAGACAAGCCCCATATATCGAAAGATGTGAAAGGAGCTGACACTGAAAATACTTCAAGAAACGCGCTCTTCGACCCTCCGCCCTAGGCCTGTCTGCAACGACCGTTTCAGAGCAGCAGAGCAGGGTGCTCGGTAAATGCATGTCATGTCCTGTGTCAACACAACCAAACATGCACGCTCACAGCTCGCTCACAGCTCGGCTGCACGACCACTGGGGCTCCAAACCACTTGACTCACATGCTGCGCAGCCGCCATGAAGAGCACCAAATCCATCCCTCGCTTGGCCATCGTGTTGTACTCCACTAAGAAGTTGTTCAGCACCTGGATGCAAGATGGCCACACAAGGGTGATCATGGGTGTCTCGCGATCTATTTCCATTCTGGTGTACCAGCTTCTGAATCCTGCTGCATAAGAACATTCAGTTGAAAATGGATGCATGGGTGGTGGTCAAAAGCGGATATTGCAGGCACAAACATTCTACGTAGGTAGATAATGGAGCATGTCCAAATCTCCGATCACATGGTCACATGTATCCGGTTTTGGGTTCCCCCATGGTTGTCCACACTGCTTGGATCCTCCTACCTTCTGGCCAGCCATCTGCCCGTTTGCATCTCCAAGCTGAGCGACCCGCACCCCCGGTCGCCAGTCAACTGATAATTGCACAACCCATGGGGTCAAACAGTTCCCCCTAATTGTTGTAAGGCAAGGCTCTACTCTACTGCTATGGTCAAGAGTCTCCAGATCTGCTCCTGGACTCCTTACCAAATGTTGGATAGGTAAAAACGTCCACAACTCCTGAGCTTCGGTCCCTCCATCTTCCACCGGCCACACTGGATCTTGACTTCTTGCCTATACCCTCCCGATTGATGGATGCCTTCAAAGATGCTGGACTTGAATCGAACGTCTGACAGTGAGCTAGCAATTACAAAAACTATAATGACACAAAATGACTATATTTATGCATAAATAAACATATCTCGGGTGATATCGGCTGAGTGCCTTGGTTACCTGGTTTGGATGGCGAAATCGCGAAGAGCCATGACGAGTCAAGAGCCGGAACCTCGTGACCATCCGATGTGCCTCTACAAGCTGAGGAGGATCCTCCACTTGCTGGTAGTAGTTGGCCTGGCCACGAGATCGGTCGGTGACCGGTCGTAATCCGGTCGATCACGACCGGTTCTCCGGTCGTCAGGCATCGAACGGTTCTCCGGTCGAAGCGAAAAGGAACGGGCACTTCCCTATTTAAACAAGCTCCACACACATATCACAGTGGGACTCGAGTGATACATCGCACCAATAGAAGGCCCAACTACCAAAACACTTGTTTTTTCTCGCTCCTTTTGAGCGCAAAGGGAGGAGGCTGGGCCCAGGAGGGTCCGCCAAGGCCAGGACGGCCGAGAGGGGGATCGGCCCACCGCCAGCGGGCAGGCTCGGCGAGACCCACGGGGTTCCTAGTGCGGAGCCAAAACACTCATTTTAGGCTGAATGCTGAGGTTTGAAGGGGTCAAGCAAGGTCTGGATCGCCTGTTTCCCCCCCAAAAAATGTCACCCTGGCAGAGATCCTGTGCCTCCAGCCCCAAATCACCCAAATTTATAGTAGCCTGCAACTCCTGGTCTTATTCTTCTGGATGTCATGGACACGTTCTCCCCCTCTTCGATTCGACAGCTCCCCAGTTCCAGCACACCACGCCACCTTGGGATCCAAAAAGTCACACCAAATCAGAGGCTCCACCTGCCGCACTGTGCTCGGTGGGTGGTGGTCGCAAACCTCCCCCCCTGCAGTGGATGCAGGTGGCACGTCTACGAAGAAGGCACTCAGGAGGACATGGCCAATCTTTTGCACAGGAGAATGGTTGGAAGCAAACTCTGAAATCCTCATAAAGCATCATAAAGCCCCCAAAGACCTGGTCATATCGGTCATATATGGTCATATGGTATCTGAATGCATGAACACCGCTTCTAGCTGAGCCTTGGGCAAATCTTCATGAACTTCATGAATGGTCTGAAGAGAAACGCCACAATTGGGAATCTATGTTGGGATGTTGCTGGACCTTCAAAAGAATGTGATACGAATGAACATCTCCTCAAAATCCTTTGTTGGTCCACAAGTCCGCAAGTGACATCGATCAATGTTTTTTGCCAGCTGTTTAGAGGGTCTAAGTCATACTGTTGATGTCAGGGGCCCACCCATGGGACGCCGGATGCCTTCACCAAGCCCTTCCAATCCTTTTTGAAGTTCTCCTGGGCCAATTGGAATGAGACCGGGTATCTGGTGCAAACGGGCAGGCGACGCCAGGGTGGCTCAAGGCCCTAGAAAACGCAAGAATTTGGAATTCTGTTGGGTTTAGATACAGCACAGGGGTGATTATGACATTACTACCGTTGCTATGACTACAACTTCTTCACATCTAGGAAGACTGGCTGGCTGGATTGCCCCAAGCCTTAATGCCACATCCAATGGCCAATGATCCAATGGCGTTTCCGCAAGCATCTCTGAAGAGCCAGTTGACATCCAGAAATCCGGGTCCTTCAGAATCTCACTGATCTTGGCTTGGAACCACTGCCTCAGTTGCCGCAGGTGTTCCATGAAAGTTCCACAAAAAAAAGAACGACTCCACAGGTGGGTAGAGAAATCCCATCTTCAACCAGAACAGCAAGACACACAAGCCATGGCTTGGATGGTGGGGTGGGAGGGGTGCTGGGCACCATAATATCCACAGAACATCCCAACTTCTTGTAACTATCAACCCACCCTGAGTCGCCTACACTGCGTGTGTGTGTGTGTGTGTAGGCGAAGACGGGAGAGAGAAAAGAAAGAACTCATCAACTGTTGAAGCTACTGTTTGGGCACAAACCGGGCGATTCTTCCCAGCTGCACAACCCCCCCAGACTCTTCTGAAGGGTGCAGTGGGAATTGGAAACATTCAATGAACCTCTGCTTGGATATACCTTAAGGAACCAGGAAAAAATCTTCCCCAGAAGGGGCTTCATGTGGGAAGAACCCCCCCAAAAAAAAAATACAAAACATGTCTGGCCCGAACCGACCTGGGCACATTTAGCGGCGCAGTCCCTTCTACGCGCCATGTGGCTGATCATCTTTGGTCACGAGGCGGTCGTAGAAGACCCGATGGGCTTCGTGGGCCCAGCACCTCTCACGAAGGGTCGAACGACGTGGATGGAAGCGTGCCAGGCGCGGACACACACACCGGTGAAACTGTCCACGAGGTTGCAGCACTAGAGCCAGGGTTGGAGTACAAACCTAAGGAGGTTGTGAGTTGTTCAGTGACGAGGAAGCAGCGAAGCCTGCTTTGGAGACCTTCTGTGGATGAAGCGGCATTTGGACATTGGGTGTTGAGTGGAATTGGTATGGGCCCCCCCAAAAGAGAACAGGAGCACAGTGACACAGCTTACATCACACGACGAAAAGGAGTGGTACTCGTTACATGGACATCGCTTGACCCAAATGGCAAAACGAACAGGGAATCTTCATCGAATGGCTGTTGAATCTTCACCGAAGCACCCAGCGCCGGGGCAGCAAGCTACATGAACTGCCTATTCAAGTCCCCCACTGGTTGGTCCATCACAAACCACCATGATGACGCGTCTTGCTGTCACCATCAAAATCAGAACTGTCATAGATCCGGATTCCATCGCAACTGGTTCACTGAATCACGAATACAAACTAAGTTTAATTTGCAAATGTTCTCGGACAGCATGGATCAGGATAGCGTCTTATGACGTCTTATGGCTCCAATACCAAAAAGATACATCTCGATTGGTCTTGATTCTTGGCCTTCAATTCAATTAAACGCGAACAGAAAGAATGAACAGTGGGACCACTTGAACCACTCGAACAAACGTTGTGGGTGGCTATTTCTTCCCACAAACACGCGTGGCGAAGCGGCGCGACTTCTTTTGTCCTTCTGTTTCCTTCTGTGCCGCTGCATCCTGGGTTTGATTGCCTGAGATTTGCCGTCTTCATTCAGGGACCGAAACCTATGCACTTCTCCAATGCACTGCAGATCTCAAGAAAACACCAAAACAATACAACATAACATACTATTAAACGGTACAAGTTCAAAACACTGCCATATGCAGAAGTGAAAGACGCTGCAAAAAATTGCCAAACACGCACACACGCATGGCGCACACACACATCGCAAAACAAACAACGACAAACCGTAAACCAATCAATCCTCGGGAAGAAGTACCAAAAAGGATGCGACATTGTGCTTGGGCAATGTGCTTAGACATTCTACTTGGGAAGTTACATACCTATATATATATATATATTATACATACTCCCTTGAAAATGTGTTCACCTCCTCAGTGCTTTTCCCCAAGAATCACCCACCTCGCGACTTCCCTCCTCCCCGTCCGGGTGGCTGACCACCTCCGCCTCAGAGGAGGCAGACTTCACCAGCTCGTAGGCCTGGTCGGCGGAGTCCACGACCACGGACAGCAGGGCATTGAATTCGTTCATCACCTGAGGACCGCACCGACGTTCTCCACGTTCTGAGTGGGAATGGTCGACATGGTCGACATGGTCGAATGTAGACTCCTGATATATAATAAGCGCCCTGCCATAGGAAGAGGTTTTTCAATTCAAATGGGGTGCACCATGGGTCTATTACTCAAGAGACTACCATTGCGGTTTCAAAGGTGACATACGTTGACGGGCTTGCGTGATGTTATCATTGACGTTCAATGCCATTCTCGTGAGGCTCTTCGGCCAAGGAAGGTCGTGTTGGTGAGGCCCGAGGCTCCCGGAATTCTTTCGTGTCAGCTCTTCTGTCCTGCACCCATGTGAAGCTTGAATCTTTGCTCGTGACTGCTCGTGCTTCCGGTCTTCAACCCGCTGGCCATGCCATCTCGGCAGGTCAGGCCGTTGTGCCATGCTCATGTTGAAAGAAAGCAAAATACAGCAATGACCCCGTGGCCAACTGGCCAGGGGAGTCTTACCACCATTTTATAGATATGGAATGGTGGAATTGACCGGCTCAGGGGAAGCAAGCACCCCCAAAGAGAGAATGGCCGTTCTTTAGAATAAGCTGAATTGACCTCAGTTTCTGATGTGAGGTGCGATACAATGACTCTGGGCATCTGTCACCATTTCCACAGCCAAAGAAAGCACCCCGTATTCACCGATTCTCACCGTCTAGGCCCCTTGATTTTCCCATTCCACCATCAGGGGAAATGCACGAGTACCAGCAAAGAAATTTATAAGATGAGATATCCTGACCTTTTCTAGGACAATAGATCCACGTACCCACAGTTTCTAGATGTTTCTAGTATATAAGGTGTTCGATCATATTATTCAACCATGAG
The DNA here is from genome assembly GCA_963970005.1 of Durusdinium trenchii. Lineage (NCBI taxonomy): Eukaryota > Dinophyceae > Suessiales > Symbiodiniaceae > Durusdinium > Durusdinium trenchii. The sequence continues at coordinate 120,993 of CAXAMN010003947.1, forward strand.
GATTTAGTGGCTTAAAAACATCTCCGTTTGCTGCCACATTCATGCCACTCATTTGAGACAACCAAATTGCAACACAGAAGCGCTTCAAACAAACAAGAATTCTCTGTGAAATCGAGACCTGACTCCCTCCAAGTGAGGGCCCTTATATTGAAGGGTGCACCCCCTCCTTTTCAAGGCCAAGGGTAATGCAATTACTTTTTCAAAGACTCCAAGAGCATTCCACCAGTGACTTCGCATTTCGCTTGTACATGCCTGAAGTGTCATCTCTAAGCAGTTCCGGTTACTGTTTGGCAAGTGGCTTCTGCGACTCCGGGCGCCGTTTTGGCGGCGATCCCGTCCAAAGGGCCGGCCAAGATGTTCACCACAAAGTTTTCGTTGGCATTGGCCATCAAGGTCAGCACAGAATTGCAGTCCTCCCGAGTGAGTAAGGGAACCGAGTCGGAAGAGGAGGCAAGGCTTGGGTGCTCCCAAAACTATATGGAATCCCGAGTCAATCCACAAAGCACGCAAAACAAAATTCATGCATAAAGAAAAACGCACCAAAAAACAAAACAAACACAAACACACACACACACACATATATATATATATTACACAATAAGCACCCCAAAAAAATCCATAGAAATCCAACACTTCACGGGTGGTCTTCGACTCTACATAGTATACATGTGTATACCACCACACCACAGCAACATGCAACTACACATCCGGTTCTCCCACGGTCCACTTGTCGGAGCACGTCCAAAAGCTTGGAGGGCTGAACGCCGGACACCACGGAGGCGGTCTTGTTGGCCTCCATGAGCCGGATCAAGGGCGTCACCTTCCTCGAGTGGCGGCGAAACCGTCGGAAGAAGACGGGTCGACGGAGTGATCGGTGTCCGTCCGATGAGACGAGTGTCATGGAGCACGGTGGAGTGTCGTGGTGCCGGTGTCGAAGCGGGGGCTTTGCACTGGTTTCGTGGTGAAAAAGACACGAGGTTCTAGAGATGCCATCAACAAATCACCTGATCAATCTGGGAATGTTGGAGGAGGTGCATTCAGAATTATTGGATCAGTAAATAGTAGGGTAACTTATCTGATTCCTAGTCCTCATTTCTAGCAGAACCCTAGAAAAGACCAAGGACGCAAAACAAAATCACAACGTAACTAGCCAATCCCATCCAATCCCAGATTCTCTTGTAAGAGTTTGTAATCTCTGGAGGCTTCCTGTAGCAGCTGAACTACCGGGCCATCAGGCTCAAATCCTTCGTCATCTTCGAAGACGTTCACCAAGGTGGCCAGCTGTTCTCCAGGTACATGACGGAGAAGATGCAAAAGCACCTCCTGGAACCCCGGGTCTTGACATACGTCGGATGACACGGAACATGAACCTTCTCATGACCATCTTCTACAGAACCATGCATGACCAGTCGTCCCAACTGACACCAATACATTCTTTTCCAAAAGGATATAATATATAGTGTACGTATATATGGGTGAGTTGTCTGAGCTGACCCTGGCATTCCAAGGATGGAGCCGTTGGGTCCGGTTCTCCCACAAGGTCATGCACTCTTCAATCTCATCGGGCGATGAGAAGAGATGACAAGAAACCTTGGAAGAGCCCAATCCTTCTCCACCGCATTGATGATGAGCGCCAAGCGCTTGGGGTGGCGGACTCGGAGTAGGAGTGGTAGCAGCCCATGATCAATGACTTCCTGAAGGTGCAATTAAGTCAACTTTTCGGCCATAAACAAGATGGAGCCCACGAACCCGAATGCAAACACGTTCAAAAAGCTACATATGTCCAAATGACACTCTTGTAGGACACTCTTGTGGGGCACTCTTCTGGGACACTCTTGTGGGACACTCTTGTGGGACACTCTTGTAGGAAACTCTTGTGGGTCACTCTTGTAGGACACTCTTGTGGGACACTCTTGTAGGACACTCTTGTGGGTCACTCTTGTAGGAAGCTCTTGCGGGGCACTGTTTTGGGACACTCTTGTAGGACACTCCTGCGGGACACTCTTGTAGGACACTCTTGTGGGACACTCTTGTAGGACACTCTCGTGATCCACTCTTACGGGGCACTCTTGTAGGACACTCTTGTGGGACACTCTTATAGGACACTCTTGTGGGTCACTCTTATGGGACACTCTCTTGTGAGACGCTCTTGTAGGACACTCTTGAGAGACACTCTTGTCGGACACTCTTGTGGGTCACTCTTACAGGACACTCTTTTGGGACACTCTTGTAGGACACTCTTGTAGGACACTCTTGTGGGACACTCTTGTGGGACACTCTTGTGTGACACTCTTGTAGGAAACTCTTGCGGGACACTCTTGAGGGACACTCTTGTAGGACACTCTTGTAGGACACTCTTGTGGGACACTCTTGTGGGACACTCTTGTGGAACACTCTTACAGGACACTCTTACAGGACACTCTTGTGGGACACTCTTACGGGACACTCTCGAAGGACACTCTTGTGGGACACTCTTGTAGGACACTCTTGTGGGTCACTCTTGTGGGAGACTCTTGTCGGGCACTCTTGTGGGACACTCTTGTGAGACACTCTCGTAGGACACTCTTGTGGGTCACTTGCAGGACACTCTTGTGGGACACTCTTGCGGGAAACTCTTGTAGGACACTCTTGTGGGACACTCTTGTGGGACACTCTTGTGGGACACTCTTGTAGAAAGTTCTTGTAGAAAACTCTTGTGGGACACTCTTGTAGGACACTCTTGTGGGACACTCTTATCGGACACTCTTGTGGGACACTCTTGTAGGACACTCTGGTGGGACACTCTTGTAGGACACTCTTGTGGGTCACTCTTGTGGGACACTCTTGTGGGAGACTCTCGTAGGAAACTCTTGTGGGATACTCTTGTAGGACACTCTTAAGGGACTCTTGTGAAACACTCGTGGGCACTGTTGCGGGACACTCTTGTGGGACACTCTTGTGGGACTTGTAGGACATTCTTGTGGGACACTCTTACGGGGCACTCTTGTAGGACTCTTGTGGGACACTCTTATAGGACACTTGTGGGACACTCTTACGGGACACTCTTGTAGCACACTCTTGTAGGACACTCTTGTGGTCACTCCTATGGGACACTCTTGTGGGACACTCTTGTGGGACACTCTTGTAGAACACTCTTGTAGGACACTCTTGTGGGTCACTCTTACAGGACACCCTTGTAGGACACTCTTGTAGGACACTCTTGTGGGACACTCTTGTGGGACACTCTTGTGGGACACTCTTGTAGGACACTCTTGTAGGAAACTCTTCTGGGATACTCTTGTTGTAGGACACTCTTAAGGGACACTCTTGTGAGACACTCTTGTGGGACATTGTTGCGGGACACTCTTGTGGGACACTCTTGTGGGACACTCTTGTAGGACACTCTTGTGGGACACTCTTGTAGGACACTCCGGTGGGACACTCTTGTGGGACACTCTTGTGGGACACTCTTGTAGGAAACTCTTGTGGGATACTCTTGTAGGACACTCTTGTGAGACACTCTTGTAGGACACTCTTGTGGGACACTCTTGTGGGGCACTCTTGTTGGGACACTCTTGTGGGACAGTCTTGTGGGACACTCTTGCAGGAAACTCTTGTGGGACACTCTTGTAGGACACTCTTGTGGGACACTCTTATAGGACACTCTTGTGGGACACTCTTAAGGGACACTCTTGTGAGACACTCTTGTGGGACACCGTTGCGGGACACCATTACACGCCACTCTTGTAGGACACTCCCAATGGCACTGTGACATCGCGAACGTCGTGTCGCCACACGGTCTGCCCACACACTAGAAGCAGTCACGCGAGCGTTTCGTACGAGACTTCCTCCAAAAGTCACGCTTCGAGGCTGCAAGACGAGCGTTTCGTACGAGACTTCCTCCAAAAGTCAGTCAGGCGTCAAGTCTCCAAAACGAGCGTTTCCTCCAAAAGTCACACGGCAAGTCTCCAAAACGAGCGTTTCGTACGAGACTTCCTCCAAAAGTCACGTGTCAAGTCTCCAAAACGAGCGCTTCGTACGAGACTTCCTCCAAAAGTCACACGTCAAGTCTCCAAAACGAGCGTTTCGTACGAGACTTCCTCAAAAACTCACGGGTCAACGTACGAGACTTCCTCCAAAAGTCAAGCGGAAACACCCATCGGAGCACACACATCACGCAGCCCTGCCACGCAGTTTCGCGAGTCCAGCCCCTCCAAACAACACCCGCTCACACGCCAGTCCCAATGCGACAGCGACATTCACCTCCACCTGCACAACCTCACGATTCCCTGCGCCTGCCACGAAAATCGCACTTCCACACCTCAAAACACGCACAAACTACTGCGCCTGCCACGAAAAGTGACAATATCATCTCATGTGAGCTTCCACAAAATTTACACCGCACCACACGTTTGGAATGATTTCGACCCGTTCTGAGCACACTCCCATCCACCAAAATCGCCATTTCAGCTGAGACTTGTCACGAAAACAGAGCTTCGATGCCACACCCTGAAACGCAAATCCCAATGGCACGGCCACATCCAAAACCCAAAAAACACGACTCCCAAAACGCTAATCCCAATGGAACTGCGCAGTAATCTGCGGATCTCACAAAACGCTGCGCCTGTGCAGCGAAATGCATCACGTTTCTTGCGCGACATGTCATTGTCATGCAAATCACAATGGAATAGCGGCGCAAACTGACACGTGACACATCCATGAAAAGTCACTTGCAAAAGCTTCCCCCAATGGCAGCGAATTTGAGACGCACCGACTACGACAAACGACGACAGACGACGAGACGACGCACGCCACGCGAACACAGCTCCAACCCCCAGACCCCCAACTATAAACGGGAACCCTTCGCTACGCGTTCGGGAAAAATTGTGGGCAATGTCCTTTCTCTAGCAGCATTAAACTGCCTAGAAGCTGCCATGTTGAAGCAGCAATCTGGGGGCCAGAAACAGATTCGCAACAAAGCCAACTCACCAAGAGAATGCCGCGGCCTATCTGATATCTTTAACCGTTTCAACGATTCAACACCCGTGTCAACCCGCTGTCCTGTGGCTCCAAAAGCAAGAAGAGAATGGTCTCCCTGACCTTGTTTGGTGCCACATGGCTCAGCAGTTCCACCATGGTGTCAGGAGATGCTCGACACACTGACAGCAAGTGGGTGGGAGGCACCCGACTCAGCATCTGAAGCAGGTTGCCTGGCTCAAGAAGATTCATGACAGCCGCCAAGGTGAGGTGCACCTCCACTTCATTCAGAAGACTGGGCAATGCACGACACAAGCACTCGCTCGAGAGGCCAAAAAGCAAGGAAGACCAGGCCGATTTCACGGGTGCCATGGGGGCCACCGTCAAGAATCTTCGGAGGGCATTCACCTTCAAATGCTTCATTAGGCGAAGCGCTGCTGTGGGCCGCTGCGAGCTGACCACTGCCAAGTGGGGGTAGTCTTTGAGGATGCACAGCAGCGAACAAATACCAAACGTCGAGTTGTCTGACCAGCACCAGGTGCTGAGGGGCTGGCAACAGGACATGCAGGCAGTGAAGCTATGAAAAGGCAGCCATGGCTTGTCGGATCCTGGGCGGCAGGTACTTTATTTAATCTGATTTGGAACGATTGGTGGGTTTTTCTAGGTCATAAATGGCTCACTTGCGGCACCAGTCCTCAAGAGGGTGCTTCGACGAACATGAACCGCGCGGACGCTTCCAGAAGCGGGAGATGTGTCGTTCTGATAGGCTTGCGGATATCAAATATGAAGTAGGTATCTCTGAGAATCGTACCTGCCGGTGCTGACGAAAAGGGACTGCAGGTTGAACATGGCGGCAAAATGTGGCAAATGATTGCCATGGGGCAATGCAAATCTTTCAGAAGTAAGTCTCCCAACAAGCCCCCGCAGAAGTCAGGAGGCCTTGATTGGATGAACTATTTAACAAGAACAGCCATCCCCACAAAGATCAAAACGTCCAACATGCTCTCAAGGCGTTCTCGGTGCCTCGTGAGGCACTCCTGAGGCGAGAAGAGAAACAACACAAAAAATCCGCTCACCTGGCCAAATCATCGGCGGCTTCCATGGACCTCTTCTGACAACGGCAAATGCCCAAATGAACCTGGACGGTGGAGTCAGTGGAGCTTTCATGGCACTTGGCCATGGACTCTTGGAGGATTTGTGTTGTTTGGATCCATGAATGAGAGGGTTCATTCAAAGATATTCAAAGGCCAAAAAATTCTGTCTCCAAACACCAAGCCTGGTGAACCAATTGGGTTTGCCTGGGACATAGAACGGGGAAGAACGGGGACGAGCTAGCCTTCGCTGGTCTTCGTCTCCAGAAGCATGCATATATGATCCATAGAAGTGTGTCGACCTGTATGTTGCACCAGAAAAATCAACCCCTAAATAGACAAACAAGATCAAACACAGTAATTAGATCTTCTCGTGGCAAAAGCTGCAACATGGTTTCTACCGTATGACATTGCGTTCAATTCAACACATCAAATATCAAAACAACACCCCAATGGCTATTCCGCCTTTGCGAGGTCCCGCAGGTTGAACGTGTAGTGACCTGAATCGATCGATGGAGAAAACACCGACCTACGTGTGCGCCGGGTTTCACTCACATCAGGCGGGTTGGCGCAAATGCCAAACCCAAGAAGTCACTGCATGTTCGCTAAGTCAATGTAGACTCCTTGATTCAAACATATTGAAACTATATAGCCCACCCATATTTGGATGCGCACCTGGGAAAACCTCTTCATATGGGGTTTCTTGATCAAGAGTCTACACATGATGGGGCCTGGGATTTCTCCTGCAAAAGTGGGGAGCTTGATGGAGCTTGAGACCCTCCAGAAACACAACGTTCAATCATCACCCCTCCACTAGCCAATGACCTCAAGCAAGAACAATAGCGACCGCATGAAACATGGAGATCCATCTGACCAAGCCAGAACGAATGTATCTCGCTGCACGCGTGGGAAGCTGTGGACACGCACGAGCATAATCAAGCATAACATGGTTTTGATACTTCTCCTATATAGCGGTGCAATTGGCAGCTTTGGCTTGAATATGCTTGAATAATTCAGGGTAATCAAGAAGAATCAGTTCTTGCAAAGTTTCAGGACGCTTCAGTTGCTGACAGGTCCTCCGGAAGACAGGCTCCCGGCTCTTTGCGGGGGTCGGAAGCATCTCAGCCGACATGTCCTGGACCCCGGTCCGAGGTGGCAATTAGAATATACAAAGAAAGTAACATGTATGTTTCTAACATGGTCGAGGGTTCCAAGTTAGCGTGAAGTGAAGTAAACTTAGCGTGAAGTGTTCCAAGTTCGGAAAAGATCGTAGCGACTTCGAGGGTTCAACATCGCTGCTGTATACAGCAGCTGTTGGCTGAGGACACAGTGAACATCATGCCAACAACTGAAGTGTCAAGATTCACAAAATGACCACAGTCAGTACCAAAGGACACACTCTGGTACTCACTCTGGTGTATTCTGGTGTCTCTGCAAGCATCCCAGTGGTGAAGAACTATAACCAGCTGAGTCAGTTCGCCTCGGGCCACAAGCCCTCTGAAGAGGGCTCCTCAGCTCACCCGATCGACCACGCCCGCGGAGCGCTGGTGCCTCGTAGAGTTGGATCGTGGACTTCACGACCTGGACGGATCCGCGCGAAGCGCGGAAAGCGGGGAGGCCGCTGGGGAGGAGGCCGCGCAGGGTTCAAAGGAGACCTGACATCGGCCTGGGACAACAGCAAGGCCTGATGGTCCTTCTTCCTCGGGATTCGTAACCACAAGGCTGCTAAGGGATAGGTCTTTCAAGGGATATGTGGCTATGCATTAGTTTCCCACAAGACGCATGAACAACAAAGACCCGTTGGTGCTTTCAGTGTTAAGTCTTTGCAACTTGATTCTTTCCTCCTCAACAGCTCTTTAACGACCAGAACTTGTTCTGATTCATTACATTTGCTCTTAGCCCTAGCTCCCTAGCTGACACCGAGAGCCCGGTTGAAGAACACACACACACCACACACACACACACACAACATACAAACGCACACACACACACACCCCACACACACACACACACACAACCCGACCATCACCTCGGAGTTTGACGACACTCCCTTGCCAAATCTGATCGCCTTCCTGCCACTTAATTGTGGACTCTTGATTTAAACTGACCCCCGCATCATGGATTGAACAACTTCTTCACATGTTCTTTTTCAGAACAGGGGACTGTGGTATATGAGAAACAAGAAAAAGTGTACTACCACAGTCCCCAGCTCTCTTTTTTCTCCTACATTACCTTAGGACTCACATATTGAACTTCGAGCGGCCGCATTGGCCACGCCGGCCACGGCACCAGGAAAGCGCCCCAGGAACCACTGCATGATGGTCTGGAAAATCCTGAACGAAGCCGGAAAGTTCCCGAGAAACATCTATTCTAGAAACTCATCGCCCTGTCCATTCTAGAGCGGGAGGTCCTGAGAGTCATTTTATAGATGTGAAATGGTGGTCCCAACCCGCAGGGCAGATAGAAACTCTAATTCTCTCCCTCTCTCCCTCTCTATCGACGCTATCAAGCCCTATCAATCTCTATCGACTCTATCAGGACAAAGGTTGGTGGGCTTATACCCAACCCACTGCAGCGTCTGAGTGAAAATGGCACATCCTTGTTCTCAAAGGATGGTTATCGCCTGCACGTGCAACAGATCGCACCTCCATTGGTCCATTCCATAGGTAGCTCTAGCACTTCTCAGAAGAATGAAGCACCGTATTTGCAATAAGTGATAACCACTGTGACAGATGAGCTTGACTCTCGAGTCTGGAGTTGCTTTTTCTTGCTTGGCTGCCTTGGCTCCAGCTGAATCATGACAGCCCCATGCTTCAACGTGGAGGGTCCGGCGATGTCCGGCTATACTACTAGGTTCAAGTCAAGGGACGTGGAACGGTCCACGCTGCATGTCAAGGGACGTGCGCAAATGGCCGGAACTTCCCCTGACCATCCATAAACCAATGGACCTAGGGGACTGAGACCAAGCATTGGGGTGACCGAGAATTGCACTCTCTCAGTCTCTCTCAACTCCTCTGCAAGCTCTCTTGCTCGAAGGGCGTGACCTCACTGGACTTGATAGTCAGTCTCAATATGTCAAAAGTAACATATTGACACTAATTAATAGAGCACGCACGTCACCCAAGAAGCATCTGCCGGGTCATGTTGGGTGGACAAAAACACGGGTTTGGAAGAGTTCACAGTTGATCATGTGACCAAGCAGCGCCTTCGGGGTGGTGCTTTGAGACTTACATCACACAGATCCGGGTATCCGCCTCTTTAGTGGTCAAGCCAAGCCCATCGAAAAGGGCTTAAAGGCTAGCTGAACAGATAGTAAGTAGATACACATGGCATTCATATAATCACATCATACCATACCAGTATCACCAATTGGCATGGTGTTGGCCCACTGAACTTTCTATACCACTCTCTCGGAGTCCCCTCAGCCGCAGGCAAAAAAGAGGTTGAAGTGTCGCTGAAACCGCCCAGTCAGGAAAGGCCTGATCCGTCCCGTCACGCGCGAGGAGCGAGCACATGGGCCGAGGGCCTTCTTGGTTCCATACGGGTGTTGTGCATGCACTGCATGAAGAAACTCTGAAACCCAGCTGAACTTCTTCAGAACAAGCAGAAATGTGTGGGCATAATATGTGCAAATGGTAGGAGAAGTATTGCAACCTTCAGCATGTTGTTGTCAGAGGGATCGCTTGTGTGGTTGAAAGATGTTGACAAGCGGGAAAGGGCCTAGCCTCTCCCAGTTCCCAGCCCACAGCTGTGGGTCTGGGCAATAGCTATTGCTATCCGTAACGTGGTTGCAATGTAAGGAACCGGGGGTGAGTAAAAGAAACTTAGTACTGCAGGCACTTACTACGAACACACTGGCGTTGCAAATCATACTACTGAAAAACATTGAAGGGACAAATGCTGGTGGGATAAAGGATGAAAGCGTGATTAACCTGCATCTTTGCGTGCCAAAAGGGCTGAGTTCTCAGAACAAGGCCGCCTTGCAACGGTGGTCATTAACATGTCATTAAGATATTAGACATGGAAATATGATCCCTTCGTAAAGGAAGGTGGTTCTGAAAAGGCTCCTATACATGGATGACCGGTCAGTAGATCATATATTCATATGTTCTTCATGGCCCACTGCTCGGGTTCATGCCGCTCAGTGAACAAACCGTCGGCCCCCCCGGCCGCCCAGCCCCTGGTGGGCCCATGGCGCCGATAAAGATCCTCAGCTCGTTCGTTCCGTTCGACCGTTGGACCGGGCCGAAGCGATCCCATGGAGCGATTTCCCTGGTCCAAAACCATTGAGTCCTCTAGCACCCAGTGGTTTTCTGATGGCTTTGGGGGTCCATGTACTCCTCTGGTCGTTTAGGGCTGCATAGATCATCCTGAAAGGACGACCCCTCCAAGCACCTCCCACTGTTAGGTCGGTGAACATTCCCTTAGTGACTGGTTTGGCGGGAGCCCGATGGAGCCCGTGCACCGCCGGTGGTCTTGGCAGGTGGGCCCCTCGCCCTCGATTCGGAGGGTCAGACTCTGGCAGGAAAGGAAGATGAGCAGTGAGGAGGGACAGTGGAAGAATACATGGAGTGAGATGTCAAATGATGTCAAGTGTTTTTTCCACTGGTGGTACTAACATGATCATACTAGAGGTTGCACTCAAAGAAGGGCCAGCTGTTTCCAATGCATACAGCACACTGCATGTTCGACGCATCGACTCCAGACCTTGTGAAATTTGAAATGGTGGGAACTAACCCTCGTTCTTGGGAAAAAAGATGTTTCCAATGCTAAACACCTTACATACCCTAATGTCCCCTCCTCCAAGAGCAACTTGATTTCTTTCCAAGCTGTCAAGTTAAGACCCCTCAACTCTATTCCCCTCACTTGATCTGCTCAGTGTACTTCCCAGCATTGCCACCCAATCGCAAGCCACTCAACCATGAACATGTACCACCGCCTCGTTGGGCCGCGGCTTGGGCGCCGGGCAGATCCACCAGGTTGCGGAACTCGGCGCTCTTGCGGTCCTGAGGATCGGTTGGATCGGTGGGGAGTTGCCCCCCCCCCCCCGAGCGGAGCGGAGCCACAAGACCAGGATGAGGATGGATGACTGATCCGAATGAAACGCATCGATGAAATGCACCAGGATGGGTGCCAATGCTCCGATCTAACATCCGATCTAACATCTGTATGCTCGTTACGTCACATGGTTGCTGAAAACCACTTGAACAGACGTCCTCAACGAACAGAGCCTGTTTTTCGCTGCTTTCAAGGAACAGGCTCGAAAAGGATCGAAAAGGTATATAGAGATGGTGACGTGTGATGAAGTGGTGGTGATGACATATGAATTGCAGGACTAATAAACACAAAACAGGTTCCGACCTGCACAAAAAAGTGCTTCAACATTGCTGAGACCTTGACGTACCAGCCGCTGGTGTCCTGAGTGCCGCCAACTGGTTGCCAACATCTCTCGAACGCAACGAGATGCAACGATGCCTTTGTAAACAAGTCGCCGTTTGCAAATCCATGCTCATGCCTTACTGCAGGTGTTCTCGACACCGCAGTTCCACCTCTTATCCGTTCCACACCGAGGCCACCGGCCATCCACTGACGGAGCAGCTCAATGGGAGGTTGCGCACCATACTTCTCCTGATTCCGCCCAGTTGGAACGGCGGTTTTCTCCGGTTGGGCATGGTTGAGCGTCGGTTTGGTCGACTAGTTCGCGCAAAACGTGTTGGGAACCGGTACGTGGCGGTCCTTCGCCGGCATGTTCATGTCGTCGATGAAGAGCAAGCACCTTGAAGGGACGAGCTGCTCTGTGGGAAGTTTGGTAATTGGTCCATTGCAAACCTGTGTCCAACGTGATGGTAAGGATGAATTTGAGCAACATACGTGCCCGCATACACAATCGCACCATGGACAGAAATAAAACAAAATAAAACCATCAACGAGGGCATCCTGCACCAAACGCCGCGTCTCACTTTTCAAGCGGCGGCTGCGGCGGCAGTATGTCACGGTCTCCAGTACACCGAGAAACGGAAAACGGGCCGAGTCGGGCGCCTCTTTCCAAAGGGTGGGCCAAAGGTGCCCTTCTTTCGCTTGTCCAGCTTTCCATCAATGATGTCCTCACAACTGAAACGTCCCAAATCCAACCCCCGACAAAAGTGGAAGGCGGCCTGTCAGAACCCAAAATTTCATTACGTGAGAATGCATGGTGGGTCGAATCTTGGGGAACTCGGTTGGCCCGTGAAACGTGAAAAAACACAAAGCGACGTGGCAAAGCGTGGGACACGCGAGTGATTGTACGCTGGTAGGCGGTGGCTGGTTGCGTTGGTTATGCTGTTGACGCTAGTTACGCGGGTTACGCTGGTGACGCTGTTTACGCTGGCTACGCTGTTGCTGATTACGCTGATACGCTGATTACGTTGTTACGCTGTTTACACCGGATACGCCGGTCAGGGTTTCAACGGTGCAGGCGGTGTAACGGTGTAAACGGTGTAAAATTGTGTAGACGGTGGAAACGGTGGAAACGGTGTAGACGGGGTAAACGGTGTAGACGGTGTAAACATGTGTATACTGGGTAGCGGTGACATAGGACTTGTCGCTACCAGTGACTTAGGATTAGCGGTTCCCAACTCCTAAGTCATCAGCGAACGGCAAAGTGCACGGTACTGACTTGTGTACGAGGCACCTCCAGGCGCCTGCATCATATGATCAAAAAACAATAAAGACAATGTCCAAGCTGTGGGATGACAAATGGTGATGACATAGGCTGTCGTCTTGTTCTCGTTCGCATATTTTTCCTAAGTCATCACATTGTTAGAGCCCAGAGTTGGACATTTTTGCTATTCATTTCCTACATTACTTAGGAAAAAATGTGAGTATACCCTCTAATGTCTGATGACTTAGGATCCATCCCAGTTTTTTTTCCCTCTCTCTCTCCTAAGTCATGATCTTTATGGTATCTGCAATCTGTCAACTAGTCCTACGTCAACACCTTCACTCTTTTAAAGAATCTCCGGAACTAACAAGTTTTGGCCGCATTTTCATTGTTTTAGCCTGATGACTTAAGACTAGTGCTAAAATGTCAAATTTTAACATTTCCTACTGACTTAGGATTAGTGTTTTTGCAGCCTTGTCCGACTAATCCTGGGTCACTTGTACCCAGTATAAACGGTGTAGACGGTGTAGACGGTGTAAAATTGTGTAAACGGTGTATTACAAAATCGTGGACACTGATTGCGCCAGCATTGGAAAGAAAACAAAAACGTGCACCCTCGCTGAAACAATCATGGAAGTGGAATACAGCCTGTTGATATGCCGTCTTCCAAGGGGACACCCATCCACTTCTCCTCTTTTTTTGGTGGAGGATACAAATGGAAGGTCATATAAGGTCGGCAACTGCCGGATCACCGGCTCGGCTCTGCTCGTTGACCCAGCTCCTGCGTCTGATTGGCATTCGTCTGCGCACTGAAGGCAAAGGAAATCACCTGCAAAGCATGCAGGAATTGGATGCAAGTGCCTCGCTGGACTGAAGGTAGGGTGTGTTCAACTCTAGACGCAACAGTCTGCAGCAGCAAGTGTTAAAAGATTGTTATCTAAACAGGTTTAAACATATTGCACATATTTTCTGCACATGCATCATTCACATACCACAATTTTATCGAGATAGAGCTTCAACCTCCTGAATAGATCTGAGCAGATGTGGGTGCATGGCCTTGATTGGGTCTCCTTGATTCTCTTTGTGCATCAGATCATGACTGTGAACTGTGGCATCGGCTCGACATTCTGTCACCACTAAGGCTGCGGCGGAGTACTTTTCCTTGTCAAAGCCTCAGCCAAACAACAGAGGAAGACAAGATCCATCCTTTCCAAACTGCAAAGCACTACCGAATAGAGGGAGAACTTCCCATGTCAGCTGGTGCCAAGAGATTCTTTCATCACGTTGTGCAACTTACTTGCGCAGCGTCGCCTTTGATTTAGACGTTAATTTGTTTCGCTAAGCGGCGTTTCAGCAGCTCTTGCTGGATGACCACCTCAGCTCATCGTTTTCCGCTCTGCAGCATGATAACCAGAAAAGCTTGGTGATCACCAACTGCATGGGCAGCAAGATCCAAGGTGTCCAAAACTATATAGAGAACTAGAGAACTATATAACCAAACGCCACCGAAACCGGGTCCTACTAGCTATAATCTACAAGATTCTACAGGTTTGTACGGCTAAACTACGGGTTTTCACGGGACATATATATTGCGAAACTGTGTGTTTAATGTCTCGCATTCAAAAACCAAGTGTGTTCTGCGAATTTGCGGTTGTCATTTTTGGAGGAAGGTTTGACCGGTTCTGGTCCCCAAAGGGAGTTTCTGTAGTCGCTCGGACTCTTTACCTACAGCTGCAGCCTGTTTTCGGTCGGCGCATCGGAGCCCTGCACTGACGCAGTGCTGGTTGACAACTTAGGCCCTATAGGCCGTTCCTCCTGGGCACATTGGGAAGAGCTGGGAAGCTTACCTTACCGAAGATGGATGCAAGGGAATTAAAGAGAGTCCCAAGCAAAAGGGCGCCCCTTTGTGAAGCGCAAAAAAGATTCCAAATGTCATCTGCTTGACATCGCCACTTGGCCGCTGTAGATGGGATAGTAGGCTGCAACCACCCCAAAGACCAGCATAGCAGCAGCTGCTGCGAACATGATATATGCAAAAATCAAAGCATCCAGTCCCAGGACACGACGCCCACGGTTGCTGTCCGCATCCAGTCCGATCGAGACTTGATCCTTGATTCCTACCGATCGCTTCTTCTTCGGGGCAAAGGCATCCTCTGGTTTGGGGATGATCACTGGTTCGGCTGTGCCGAAAGGCTTTCCAAAAGCAATCCTTGTCCAGAAGACGTAGGACATGTACAAGAAGAACACCACACCGGCAAGGGCGATGCCAGTATTCCGGACCATGTCGTCTGTATTTACGGCAGTCAAGCTTGACACCTTTTGCATACCTTCACCACTGAGCAAAAATTCTTCTCTGGACACATGTCGAAGGAGTCGCGTCTTATACCACTTGCCCAAACTTGAATAGGTGCCAGTTAATGTGAACGTGACGCTTCGCAAGAAAATGCATGCAGTCACCAGAAGCCAAGCCCGTGGACGCATGGCTCTGCTGGCAAATGCAAACAAACAGCTAGGACGTTGTATTATATCCAAATCTCTTCAGCGGATTTCTAGCTTGATTTCCAAAAGTGTGTTGCATGAAATCGGAAATGGACATCAATATTACTAATAATTGAAATTAATTATGTATAGACATTTCATGTCATGCACTTTCAACTTCTTCAGTCTTGAGGATGGTAGGAACGTCACCAACCGTCCATGTTCTTGAAAGCAATGCACGTGTGTGAAATAGAAACACCTGCGTGCATGGAGCAACATCGGTCAACCCCCCCACGAAAGAGCGTTTCCGATGCTCAAGTCTGGAAGAGCTCCAACGAAGTCATGGCTCAACAACACCTCCTTCCGACCTCAGCACCTGCAAAACCATGGCCAAAAAAACCCTCTGAATGCATTGGGCAACACATGTCAACGCCTCCATCTCAGCGGTATAAATGGTGTGTTCAAACACGAACAGCTGCACATCGACCCTTTGAGATGAGCACCGTCTTCCCAGTGCCCGTCAGCCCGGAGTACAAGACATGGTTCTCGCTGGCCACCTGGTCTCGCCGTTTGGGCCGTGGGGACGGCCACACAGGGCGAAGAAGCGACACGGGTGCGACGCATACAGGCATTCAGGCATACAGGAATGAACATCAAACGTGCAACATACACTATACAACGATGACCGTATGACACCCCCAATAAAAACGATTTAAATATTATACACGAAATCTCACACAAAAAAATGCAGAATCTTCAATGCCTGTCTGGGGTTCATCTGCCTATCCCATGATCAAAGCCTGAGTGCTCAACTGATTTGTTCTGCTGAATTCGGTGACACCACGCCGTGCCGCGTTCCGGCCCGGTGGTTCCGTCTCTTTCGTCCCCCCGTCTTCGTCGTTTTCGTTTTGGGTGCCGGGCCATCGTCTGCAAGAGGAAGGCGCTGCGGACGGTGTCGGTGGTGGGCACCATCACCTGGTGTGCCTCACATCGGACGGCAACGTGGCACCAGGCGTGCCACACGGTGAGACCATATGGTTTCACCTTTAGACATGTCAGCTCTGAATTTCATTGTAACCGTTGGATGGGAACAAACTATAACAATGTTAGACTTGTGGCTGGTGGCTCGGTTTCATATGTGATGTTGATCACTGCTCACATGCAGCATGTCGTCACAGTCGTGCTGTCAGGGCGGCCCACCGAGGTCGCTGCCAGTGCCTCCTTGGGTATATCAAAGCCAGTGATCCTGGTGCCGTTCAGTGAATTAGTCGGGTCTTTCGATACATTGCACGACTGCTGTATCATAAACGTGGACAACCTCCAGCTTAGAATCAGTTCACTAATATTGTGTATATATATATATGTGTGTGTGTATGTATATATAGCTCCTCTATTTCAATGAACACCGCCAAGCACGTGTTGAACAGAACAAACAGAACGCCTCAAACCCAAACCTGATCAACACAACGCCGACCTATCATGCCAACTCAACAGCAGATGGAACAACGATCTTCATAATGAAACTTATTTAGATATATATAATATATATATATATACATGTGTGTGTGTGTTTGTGTGCTTCTGCATGTGTGTTTGTATGCGTGTGTGCATGCATATATGTATGAACATCCAATCCATCCCTGTAATTCTTCCAACACATTCAGGTGGATCAAACGGTCTCCGCCGTTTTCCATGAAACTCACCTCTGGCATTGGCTCCCTCCCTCCCTCTCCCTCCCTCTCGCTGCAGCCAAGACTCTTCTTAGTCCATGCTTCCCACTTATTGGACCTCAGCCACGTCAACCCATGCACCGAACCCCCCCTCAAAAACACACACACACACACAATCTCGCACGCTCACGCTAGCACCGCCGCACTCGTGTTGCGCAGCTCTGGGTGCCCAGGCTGAGAGAACGCAAAGTATTCGAACACGGTGTCCTTTTCTGGGAAGGGTGTCTTTGACACAGGCCTCACCGAGCTGGAAAGCCGCCGAACCGGGGTCCCACCGGTTGCGAGCTCGTTTGGTACTCGTTTGGTCCCTCCGAATGGCTCCCCAAACTCCTCTGCTGCCTGAAAGGGGGTTTCTTCATTGTGAGTAAGTATGGCAGCCGATAGCCTCATGGTTGGATCATCGGCAATGAGGTTGAACTCGTCCTGGAGAAGAAGCAGCTGAATGACTTAAGTGCGAATTCATCCGCATGAGTTCCTGCCTTTCAAAAATGCAACAAGTAACATGGGCAACAGGAAAGTCCTGAAAGAGCATCATGACTAGCAGATCTAATGCTCTTTCATGGACTTTCTGCTTCAGAGTATGTTAAGCTTGTTAAGCTCACAAATTCAATCAAATTCACAATATGATACATCATCTGAATCTGCTGGGACCAGGCCTTCACTGGCATGCCCATCTGGATCGAACGCACAAACCTGCAGATCGCACCAAAAAAACCAGCATGCGGTCGATGAGAAGACTGCCAAGAGTATAGGAATATATAGTTCGTTGCCACTATTGCCTACTTCATTCTACTTCCATATGACTGTAGTGCTTCCAGAAAGATTGAGCGGATGTCCACAGCCGGACCTTGGTTGGTGGTGAATCGGGGACCTTGAAGGGGCTGCCGTCGTGTTTTGATAGTTGAAGGACAGACCTGATCACTCTCCCGCCTATGTGGATGGCACACATTGCAAGAGAAAATCTACAGTGTGATATACGTGAAGGGTTGCCTGATTCGTCTGTCAGTTCTGTCTGTGCCACCAAATTGCCTTATATATTGTATAGATACACTCCCTATCACTCCCTCTAGTGACAAACATTGAATGTTATTTCGTGCCCCCCCAGCAAGCACCTCCCAGCTTCACTGGATTCTAGGAAAAAAACACCTATATAGCTACCACACAGGGATCAGTGAATCCAGCGAACTCACCAATACTACCAATGCTGATGGATATACTCCACCCCTCACCTCGACCCCCGGAATCGATCTCTTCTGAGCCCGGAGCTTGTCCATGATCTTGCGCCCAGCCGTGTCAGTGGTGGCACCGAAGCTCCACACCAAAGCCAACCAGAACCTGCGCCACGGTTAGGGCAGTTGAAACTGCCACGGGTGAGGCCTGAAGGTCTGATTTTGTGTCGCGGACAAAAGTTTCCGTATAATTATGGTCGGTTCACCAGCCGCTGGCCGATTGGTTCGCGCAGCTGGGGAGACCCATCTCTCTGCTCTCCAAGGCACATGTTTTCCACCTTCACCTCCTTTTCCTTGGCGGGGAGGTCCTGTGCGGGCACGTGGAGAGGCATACCACATGGCATGCAGAACGAACGGCCCAAGTCGGACCCCGATGGGCTCGGACTCCCATCGAAGGAAGGAACAGAAAAAGACTCCAAAAAGTCCCCGACTTGGCCCGTCAAGTGGCCAAAAGCACCTCATTACCTGACTCCCAGCGTCAAAGGGAGAACCAAATCATCAAAATGAAAAGTACCAGTGAGGGAGTGCGAGGTGTTCATGCACAAGGGTCACTTGGATACTTGGTCTCCCTACTTCTGAAGGGCGTCGTGGTATCCCATCCCAACTGCTCCTTCGCATCCTTTTCGGGATCCAGCGGCAGCTCAATGCGCAGGAGTGCCTCGGCCATGTGTTGGGGATGAGAACGCTTGGATGTGCAAGCATCCTGTGGTTGACTTTCGGACGGCAAAAGCTACTCGCACAACTCTTCAGCAAGGCTGAGTCACTGCTTCCTTTTAGACTTAGTTCAGGACGTATCCTCTCGCGCTCGTTATGTGAAACTGAAACAGGACCCTTCACCACATGTCCCGATCGACAAACACCGGACAATCATGCAACATCAACGTCTTTGACTCAAAAAGGGGTACAGTATAGAGAAGGGATTTAAGTCTATCCAGTAACTCAATCCATTGCACCTGGAGATGTGTTTTGTATTGTTGTATGTTTTGCTGATGCTGAACCCCTCCACGAGGCAGGCCCCTTGGTTTGTTCCAGTCTGGAGTGTCGACAGCATCAAACCCGGGGACTCCCACCAAGAGAAGCTTCAGCAAGCTGCAGACCAACCAGTTCTGCGTCACGGGCACCGGAGTCTTAATCTGGCAAGCGCAGGGCACGCTGTGCGGCGGAGCGCGGACGGCACCACTTGGTACATCAGATCTGACATGATCTGATACAACGCCTGAAGAGGAACTCCAAGCAATGACACATCATGATTCTTCGTAATTCCGATGTTCCTGCATTGCCTCAAGAACACCTGTGCCCGCGAACGTGTGCTCCTGAAGATGTTGGAAGAATCGTTCTTGATAGGGCCCCTAAGAAGGGAAGTCGATGAAACACAAACGAAACATAAGGGGAACTTTATCACAAAAGAAACCTTTCCAGTAGTGCGGATGTCCAGTAAGGCAAAACAAACCTAATATATAATATAAAAAATAAAAATAGAAAAAGTAAAAAACCTATTATAAACTATATTCATAAAAGCCACAGCTCCACTTCTCAGCCCCATCTGGTGCAGCCGGGAGCTCAGGCCATATCAAGTTTTTGGGATGTAGTTCCCTGCCCGGCAGCCGGCATTGAACGTCTTCAAGGTCCCCGCCTTGCGCTGGCACATCTCCCAGCATTGATCCACGTTCGTCTCAAAAAGCGTCTTCAACTGTTCGCCGCAGTCCTGCTGTTCGCGAGCAGGTGATGCTAGGGACAGGGCCGGACCAGGGTTGGATGTAGGGCTGCCGATCCACCGACGTTATCCCAGGTAGGACCCTTAAAACAGGCAACCACCACGGAACCCCAAAATCACTGGAGAATGTGGTGCAATTGCTCTTCCAAACTCAATTCCAGTTTGACTTGGTCTACTACTTTCAGGCTCTCTTTCTTCCAGGGGGGAGTGTCCATAAGTCATGAGTGAAGCGGATCCGCAAAGCTTGTCGATCACGTCCAGTTCGCCTTCTCACCCCCCCAAAAGAATACCGTTAGATACTGGTATAGGTACGGTAAGGTTGGTCAATTGAGCTGATAATCGGCCGATCCCAGCTCACCCGCTGAAACAGCCCATCCATGTTTTGTTCCACATGGATGGTGGACCGTGAATACCTACCCGGTGGTTTTTCTTATCTTTCGGAGGCGCTGGTCTTGTCGTCCTGCAGCCGCTCGGGAGCTGTTTCGAGCCTGAAGGCGAAAATGGGCACGCCCCAAAAAAATAGCAAGATTAATAGCTTTCGACGTGTTTTCACTACATCCCCGAAATTCCTCAAGAGAAAGATTGTCAAGCATGCAATTGTTGGCAAAGAAAGAAACGTAGCCATTGCAGGCCTCCAGCCCCCATGTCCACCTACTAAACCTCACCTGTCGACTCTGGATTGTGACCCTCTGTGCAGTTTCTTTACTTTTGGTTTATGCTGGTTGGGAGACCAAGTCCGTGCGAGCCTTTCCTAAAGTGAAAGATTGAACGAGCAGCTTAGACACTGCTTTTGCCTGGAGAGCTTCTCTAACAGTGGATTGGGGAGTTCCGGTTTTGGGCTTAGTAATTTTGCCTTTTGACATATAAGTTGCTGCTGGTATTCTTCTGCCTTTTCCACTGTAATTCCCTCATAAGTTTCAGTCAACTTGGGAACCTCCGTCTTTCGGCCCGGTGGAGGCGACTAACATCTCTCAGGTTCCAACCACGACTGGAGCAACACACGCCAGCCAATGTCCACCTGGCGCAAACGCCAGCAAGACGTTCACGTACCTTCACCTGTGGAAGCCTGTCCGTAACAAAGCTGGAAAGCGATGCTTTCCAGTTAAGCACACTGGGGCCCTGGGGGCATGTGTGAGGGCGACTTGGCCCTCCAGAATACCCGGGCCATGTGGCGGAGAACTGCCTCGAACCATCCTCAGTTGTGCGGACGGAGAACCGCCTCTGACCTGAGGTTCTGAAAAAATGGGGGACTCTGCGACCTTCCCCTGCCGGAACAAACGTGCCGCTGAAAGTCTCGACAAGTGGAATGTTTATGTAATATATATATATATACTACAGTTGATTAATACTGCAGTTTGAACAGTGAAGATTTCTAGAGCAACCCCCTTCATCACCCAGAAACCAAACAAACATGACCCTGCACACCACATTCCACTTCACTGTTATTACGTACTTACTCACCGCCACGTATCACATGCGTATCACAGGCGCCACCCGTCGTATCCCGACGCATCTTTTTCACTTCCTCGCCGTCAAAGTCCTCCTGCAGCATGTAGAGGACAATGCTCCTTGAGTAGCCCCCCTCCTCAAAGCACAAGTCTTTAAAGCGCATGGACGGATGCTTCTGCCGTAGGTACTCGATGAAGTCCTGGGTGCCGCAGGGTGAGAAGTGACCACTGAGAACTGGTTGAAGGCCGCACAAGTTTGAGATCACCATTCCAACTCGGCATGGGAAAAGGATGGAAAAGCACTAAATATTGCAATATATTGCACATTCAAAACCAGCTTCCACTCAATTACTCATGCAAGTGGATGTCCATCCATGACAGAGCTGCGACCAATTGCACTGCTGTGGTGTATATTTGCACTCGGTGTGTGTGTGTGTGCGATCAGCAAACACATGCGGCACGCGCTTGAAGGAGGGCTCAAGTCAGCGCATCAAAACAGGCACTAAAGTTCCTGGTATTGGTTCATGTTGCTCTGTACTGTTTGCTGTTGTAATCAGTGCTCTCTCTCTCTCTCTACAGCAGTGTCTGACTGAAGCTCAGTGTAATCCAATTTCAACGGTCCCGGCCCGGTACATTATAAAAACTCGCCTATTTGATTGAACATCCAGGGAGCTTTCATGTGGGCGCTTGAGAGCACAGCATCAGCACCGCAGCAAAAAAGTGAAAACAGCCAACACCTTTGGGAGCGAACATTCACTTATTTTGTAAGACATGCTGCATGCTTTTCAAGTTACGTTCTAAGTATATGTCTTCTATAGATCTGATAGTGTAGAGACAGACCCAAATAACGTTGCAAAGGCTGAGCGTCGGGGTAGGTCTTCACCGTACGGCCATACAGCTTGCGCTCGGGAAAGTCTTTCCTGAGCGTCGTCGTTCGAAAAGGTCCCTGGCGTTCGGGTGATTTCAGGCTTCGGGCCATTCACGGAAAACATCTAGTCAACTGAGATGACTGGGATAACCATTCCATACCATCGGATGGGAATGCCAGCCGGATGATAACCATTCCACACCATTCCCACATGACAAACAAGCCTCCAAAGCGGAAGACCCGGGAGCTCGGTGGACTGTCACCCTCCGGACCTGAGGCCCGGAGGACCAGGGGCGTAAAACTCACCAAAAAGAACCGTATATAAATCTCCTTGCCCCGCGTAGGACCATGCGACTCCCTCTACCATTCTGATCTCGAAGTAAGACTGTCTCGTCGCCATCTATGGCACTGCTTCGTTCGCTGTTCGCTTGGTCCGGTCCCAGGCGCGGAAAAACACAGCAGGGGCAAACCGCAAAGGGTCTTTGGAGCTCTAACGCCAGGTCGATGCAGGCTTCGGTGGCCTGTGCCACGCGAGAGGTTGGGCGCGAAGGAAACAGTTTTCAGTTCGAAGTTGGTAGGAGGAAGGTTACCTTTCATGAAAGCCGCTGAAAACGCGGTGGACTCTTTCCAACTGCACTGAAGAGTCAAAAAATGTTAAATGTAATTAATTAGTGAAGTCATGTTGAATGTTTTGGCATGTCCAGCTGATCCCAAATAACTACCCTTGACCTAGACATGATCTTTGCACCACCAGTTTACTTTGAGTCTCTTAAACGTTGATCTCGCAACACTGGTTAGTGGTGTCAATCTGCCTGAAAGCTATTGATTGATGGGAGTGGGTTCTATATTTTCTGCATTCTCCCAGTTGAATGTCGAAAAGCAACATATTTGCAGAACTCGCACTGTTCACTACCCCTCATTCATGAGCTCATTCAACTGGCGCAGCGGCCTGGTCGGGGTGGAAGCCCAAGATGAGGCTACAGGAGTGAATCGCCTCTGGGCAGACGGAAGAAAGCCCTGAAGAAAGGAACACAGCAACTGAGGTTTTGGATGGGTCTGAAGATTGAGGTGTGAATGCTGTGATTGATCTTCTCAACTTGCAGCATCTTGCAGCATGTGTTGAGGCTTCTAGATGCTGATATATGCTGATAGATGGAAAGGCATGGGCATGGGCCACACCAGCCTCAAGGGCCTCTGCAGCCTCCTCAATGCGCACAGCACGAGGGGCTCCTGCATTGCGAGAGCCTACAAATCGATCCAGTCCAAACATGACTGCGGTTCGAAGCTCTGCACAGGTCTTTGTGAAACGGAGAACGATGATAGTAGATGATAATAGTGTGCAAAACCATGCCCACTCTGGCGTGACCAAAAACACGGCTCCTCCAACTGGGTCCTCCAAACATTGTGGTTTCCTGTGACCCCTCTGGGATAACCAGCGGAGTTGGGACATGCTCCTGCGTGATGCTGAGTGTGAGAACTCCGCCCACTCACCAATATATCTACAAGGGGCCTATTATCACTAAACAAGGGCATAGCGAAGCCTATTCAGAGTCACTCAAACTCACTTATAACTTATAACTCACTTATATTACCCCAAGTTGGTCTGTTGGTGTGGGTCCGAAGAACACAAATTCAGAGTAGTAGTCACCGGCTCCTTGACTGTTCTCCAACTCCAGTGATTGGTGATGCCCGCAGCGCTCCGTCTGCTCGGCTCTCTTCGACGCCTCTGCAAACGCGTCAACGATGTCGGGGTCGGCTTCGGTCGCTTTTGGGGGCTCCCAGAGTCCTAGAGTTGGGCTGCCCGGGCAATCATTCGTCGAACTTCTCCCAAATGACTCGCACAGAAAAGGCCTGAAAGCTCACATGAAAAGTACTAGAATTTACCCTCCGGCTCACTCACATGGAAGTGGATGGCACCTGTTTGTAGGTGAAAATGGCCTTGCCAATGGCCCCCTTCCATCCACTTCCATGTTAGTGAGTGGAGTGTACTGACCCGATCTTCC
Organism: Durusdinium trenchii; assembly: GCA_963970005.1. Classification (NCBI taxonomy): domain Eukaryota; class Dinophyceae; order Suessiales; family Symbiodiniaceae; genus Durusdinium; species Durusdinium trenchii. Next base: position 145,150 of record CAXAMN010003947.1, read on the forward strand.
AATTCTTCCCGTTATATATATATAACTATATAACTAATTCCCACCACCGCACTCATCCAACCAGCGTGCCTCCTCCCAGAAAAACTTCCACTCCACAAAGGGCTTACGACGATGCTCCAGCAGCTCCTGGTCCTGTGGAAATGCACCAACATGCACCAACCGTCAACCTACAAAAGAACATGTCACAACTCCTCTCTTGAAAAGCAAGGTGTTCGAGTTGTTGGGGGGGTGTGGGGTCAAACTACCTAAACATCATCTTCTACATTCTTGTGCAGGGGTACATCCGTGTCGGATCCCATCGTAGCCCCCAAACCAGTGTTGGGTCCATGTAGACCCGTAGGTGTCGTGGAGGTCGCCAGGGCGGCTGCAGCGCCAAGTGTCGAAGGGGCCCTTGGGGTCCACGATCTTCCTGAGACGGCAGACGCGAGGTGCAATGAGGAGATGTTCCTTTCTTGGCAAATAGCTACCAGTAGCTTCTTGCTACTAGTAGTAATGGCCTCCAACCTACTAGCGATGGCCTTCTACTACTTTGATGCTTCATGATCTTCATGGCAACGGATTTTCTGGGACATGATTTTGTTTGAGTTGCCTTGAGGATTGAGCTTCAAGCACCTCCTGAAGCTGCTTGGGGTATCGATTTGGGTTTTGGGGTGGTCTGGACCCTGTGAAGACCAAAACGCATCATGTCACGTTCCATCCCCTCCCAAGTCCCAGAAGTGCAAATCAATTAGGGGAATGGCGGGGATGGGTAGTTCACACACACATATATATATATATATATTTACGACTCACTGCAAGTCAATCTATAATATATGTATCATTATTTATGTATCTGATGTGTACATCATATAAGCCATCCTTTATCCATTTGTTGAATCGACGGGTCGCCCAAAATTGAGTGCTCACAAACCGTCGTTGCCTTTCTGTCCGCCAAGCTTCAGTCAAAGACCTTTCATCTTCATGACGCGTCCTTGGTCCACCAACATTGACCTTTTCTAGCATCCCTTTATTTTTTTCTGGAATGATGGATGGTGACCTGGCCAATGGGACAATGCGTGGCGCATGGAACACTACGGGAAAAGAGGAAGCTGAGTTTCATCCAAGTCCAAAATTGTTCAAATGCAGCAATGGACAGCCCAAACACCCAATGAACCCCAAATCTTTGGATGGCCTTTGGATGGGACCAGGTGAAAATCTGTGAACAACTTGGTCTGGCCCAACTTGGGTCAAGATGGAGGGGGGGCACCTGTGATGACTGGACCCAGGAATTAGCAAAAGCACCCTAAGATAGGCAGGACTATAGTCACTGGTCAAACCTCCTGTCTTCCTCTCAAGCGAAAATCCATCGAAATCCGAACTCCGAGCGGCTCAAAGTGCCACTTGGCTGTCCGGGTGATCTTCGTGTGATCCGTGCAGCGGGGATCCACGACCACCGAGTCCAAGGCATCGGCATTCGCCAGCAGCCACGACAGGTCCCCCTTGCCTCGGCACCGGATCAGCCGAAAGAATTCCCAGGGCGATGCACCCGACGTGGTCTCCCACTTCCGGACGCTTCTTTTCGTCGCGCTTTGGGATCCCGCCCGAGGACGAACACGTCGCTGCGGCATGGCACTCCCCACCTCCGGCCACATCCAGCACCGTTCTCCCCGTCCAGTGTGCGTCGTGGAGGTCCCAGGTCTTGACCACAAAGTCGCGGAAGGCAAAGACCCGTTCACGCTGGGGGATCGCCGCCATGGCGGGCCGCAGGGGTCGGCGGGGAGTGGGGAGTGGGCGTTGGTGGGGAGTGGGGGGGGGGGTCTTGGAGAGAGAGGGATGGGGGCAACCGTGTCAGTTTCCGGAGGGCAGTTGCGCCCTGGAAGATTTCGACATGGCGGAGGAAGCTGGGTCCTCCAAAGGTTCATTTTCAAGTTGCATGTTAATTTTCCCGCGTGTATCTGGAAAAGATCTGTATGATTGGATGGGCTTGGGCAGAATGGAAAAGACTATAGTTGCCGACAACTTTGCCGACACCCCCAGTTCTGCACAGCTGCAAGATCTAGAGAGGCAAGAGCGATATCCAGGTCAAATACCATGTTCTTTACATGACTTGATGATGACAAAGGTTCTGCAGTTCTGTGATCTTGGAGTGGAGCCTGTCAAATCAGAAGTGCTTGAAGGGCGTAGGCGTAGTCAGCGCTGGGAAGGCAACCACTTTTCAGAGACTAGGAAAAGCAAATTTGGTCCCAAGGTCCCCCCGAGTCCCCAGTTCCAAAATCCAAAATGGTGTCTTTTTTGTTTGGCTGGTCCTTCTCAAATAGCTTGCAGCTGCAGTGTGTTCACCACCAAGGAGGTGATTGATCAGCAAACTCGGAAGATGGGCAGTTGACCCCCCTGTACAAGTTAGTTGATAGCAGTGGATCATATCTGACAATAATATATACATCTACAGGAGGTGCAGGTAGCAACTACGAGGGAATGATTTGAGAAATGATTTGAAATGAGTGATGTTCTTTTTCAAACAGGGTGAAAAAGAAGGTCTTACAATCATCTGTGGGAAGGGGCCTATACTTATCTATACTTTATTACAACTTGTAACCACATGCATTGGAACCCATCTCGTTGGCCCAACGATCCCGCCGGACCAGTCAACGGCGAACGGCCGTCGTCCAAACCTGCTCCATGAAGACCATGCCACACCGCGACACCGTGGCAGGAGATGCAAAGGTCAAGTCCTCCCCAATGCGGTCAGGATCGGATAAGAAGACGGCGAGGTTTCGACGGTTTCTACTTGTGAGTGAGAATATGTTTTTCATGACTGGTGAAAACGAAGCACTGCATTGCCGACGTGGTAGGCCTTGTCTCGGTGGTGGGTGACATGGTGTGTTTCTATTTATGGTGAGGTGGACATTTCCACGATAGTTGTAGTCGTAGTGTCTGACTGTTGGTGAAAGGATGCTTTCACGTTGCAAGTGGTCTGTTTGAAATTGTCGTTGGTGCGTCCTTTTATTATGCCAATGTGATCCGGACAAAATGACTGACAAAGGTGAAATCCACACTCAACCAAACAAACACGGAACTAGCGCACCCTCTTCTTGCTAAGCAAAGGCATCTCGCTAGCAACAGCTAGCTTTCTGAAAAAAAAAAGAAACATTAGTCATATAGATATTGGAACCTCCAAATCTATACATTATTATATAAGAATCATAGGATGTAGGTGGTTAAGCTTCACCTGAGTCCTCACTCTGGCTCTGCTCCCGGTAACAGGGAACGCCCTGTCTGGGCGTTACACAACGGATTCCTCCACCTCGAACATCATCGTGGTGACCTCGGAGCTGTCGACCCCGTACGCCTTACCACCTCTGACCTAGCAAATGAACAGCACTGGAACTCCACTGACCGAGGTCAGTGGACATCGGTCCTCACTAAACTCGCATCGGTCCGCCGGCTGCGGGTGACAGGCATCGGTCCCCAGGTCGCTCTAAGGATTCCACGGGGCTCAACTTGATGATCTCGCCACTGTTTAAACAGAGCTTCTTGTTGTCCTCAGGGACGCCAGAAGTCGTGGAGTGATGAAGACTGCTGTTTTTTGGGACTCCTCCGGACCGAAATCCGAAAGAATGAAAATGAACTTCAACATCTCTGGAGGCACCATTGGGCACCCCATTGGGCTGAGAGCTCCGGCATCAAGGACAGTGTTCATGTTCTCAATCCACACTGCGTCCACTGGCCCATCCTGAGCCGTTCTGGCGACATACAGGACCCTTCTTCCATAGCAGCTGTTGGCATCCTACCTACCAATGGTAGTTGAATGTAGTTGATGACCTTCCTGAATGCAAGAGCAACCATCTATACACTCCAAAGCCGCAAAGAGGATACTTGTGTACAGAGTACGTTGATTTGGAATATAGATCATATAGCTCAAACATGTCTCGTCTCACCCGTGCTCCGAGCTCCGGGCTCGCCGCTCCGGGCGCCCCGACGAGCATGATCCACTGCCGGTGCGAAGGGTCTGCGTTCGCCGTGTAGCGGACCGTCAAGGCGAGGATGCCGTCGGTCCACTCGTGGGTGTTCTCATCGAAATCGCCATAGAGTTGGCCCTGCTTGATGGACCTGGACGTGCGCCGATGGGTCGATGGACACGAAGTGCCCGCCCACAAGGGCGCACGCGTATGCACGCGTGGAGATGAGGTCGGCCCCGGAAACAGGGTGATGATGGACGGGGTGTCAACGCGGTGGAAGAAGGATGAGGAAGACTACGAGGAGGGGGGGTGTTATAGATGGGTGATGAGGTAAAGGGGAATGACTGACTGGTCTTTTCAGGAATATATCGATGATGAATAGATATAAGTATATATATATATATAGCAATGGCAGGCAGCTAGCACGCCATGTGTCAAAACCCAGGACATGAAATCACTGTCCCCTTTGGAGGTCAAAATGGCTCCCTTGGGCATGGACAAGGCGTTGTTTGAACCGTGTGGGACGTGTCGGCAGGACATGAGCAAAAGTTGCACATGCATTCCATGGTCACAGCAAGAACCCAGTGCATCCAACTTGAAGAACAAAAGAAGAAAAATAAAGAGGGAGGTCAAGAAAAAGCACTGTTTTCCTAGAATTGGCAACACAAATCACATAGGTGTTCCATGCGTGTCTGAGATCACGACTTTGGGTTGATCTTGTGAATCTGGCAAGGCAGGTACAAGTCACCTGATTCAGTCGAAAAGGCCATGTATGACTCGGTGTGCGTTCCATTTCCACCAGAAGAAGTCCAATCGATGGGCTTGCCAGGCATCCGGAATCTGGACACACTGACCGGAGCCATCCAGTAATTATGACGCGTCTCGTTCGTGCAAGTCTACAGCATTTCTCGGTACTGGGTTGCACAAAAGAACCGCAACATCATGCCATTTTCCCATGCAACACATCGGTTCTGAGTTCTGAGATGTTCGTTTCGTCCCTGTCGACCCAAGAAACGGGGGCCGTCGCCAGGGACCAAAAGCAACGGGGGCCGTTCGCGTCCGTCGAACTCACCGTCCGTCCAAGGAGCCGTCGGCCACAGCAGCCAAAGCCGCTGAAAGCACGTTTTCGACCTGGCGGACCGGGTGAAAACACGGCGTGTTGGAGGGTGAAAGGTGTGAAATACAGGTACCTAGTGGCACTCCAACCCAAAAGCAAGGGCACTCCAACCTACCAGCGATGGCCTCCAACCTACTAGCGATGGTCCAACCTAGTGGCACTTCCAGGTATGTGGCTTCTTGCTTCCGAAATGTATCATCTGCAAAGGTTCTACTGTCGGAGATCGGTCGGGCTAGGGTGGAACTTCCAATGACAGAAGGGCCTCAGGGAAATGAAGGGAGGGAACCATGAATTGCTTGCTGTTGGAATGTCTTCAGCAGGGCTTCAGGTGAACATGTGTTGATGTGGCATGCTCCACAAGCTCCAAAGATGCCAGCTGTAGTGAGCCAGCCCCAAAATGTGCCAAATATCCCTTCACAAGTTCACAAGGCAATATGTATGGCCCGTGTCTTTCAGGGTGGGGGTCTTGCTCACCATTTTATAGACATAAACTGGGGGGCCCAACCCCCTTGAGTCACCTAAGTCGGGGGGGGTGACCCACACCCTTGCAACCCTGAGACGTCTCCATTGCCTCTGTCTTCCCTGAGACGTTCATGCCTTAGTCAATCGATGCGTACGCAACATCGAGCATCATCCTCGAGCCAGCTTGACATTGTCTGCCTCAACATCAAACACAGACCCAGGACCTGTACCCTCAGAAGAAGCATGGACATTCTGGCTCAAGATTGGATAATTAGTCAGTCTACAGTGTAGTTAGTAGAAGAAGGAAGAAACAAGATTCTCCCTGCAAGTGGTGACTTGAGAGAGGAGGGGGTGAACGAAAGGTAGCAGGCAATCACAAGTAACCCTGGTAGAAGTCCATGACGGCGTGAACCGGCGCAGGGGGGATTTGATCCAGGGGGGGCCCCCCCCGTAAGAGGGAAGAGTATACCCTATGTGCCGCGCAGTCTGCCTTGAGATAATTTGAGCTAACATAATTATATAAATATATAGATTAATAATTATATACTATATCAAAAATAAAATATTTAAATTGGGCTGTCGTCTGATATGTTCAGATTTCTAAAATCAAATCGCAATCTTTTATATTTCTATATTTTTAAAAAAAAAAATATTTTTTTTTAAAATTTTTAAATCATCTGGAAATCTGGTGATCTCTAGGAACAGTCCTACGATATAATTTTTTAAAATATTTTAAACTTTTCGGAGCCTTGAAACATTTAAAAAATTTAAAACAATTAAATCGCAATCTTTTATATTTTTTACATTTTT
>CAXAMN010003947.1:156476-200980 GCA_963970005.1 Durusdinium trenchii
TCTTCAACATTCTGACAGTTAGTATAAGGCTCTATGCTTGGAAGTTGTTTGACATCACCTGCTCCAATGATAATTTTATTAGGATTCTTCAGGGTAAACTGCCTTATCTTGTTCAATATGAAAGGTGAAGACATATAGATTTCATCAAAGACTATTGCATCAAACCCTGAATAATCATACTTTGGTAGGCTGTTTGTTTTATCAATGCCAATGCCAAAGAACACATTCAATGTCACCGCTTCACATTCAATATCCTGTGTTAACATATTCTGAGGAACTATAAATAGAGTTTTGTAGCCCATCTTCTCCAGATGTTTGCCTATATAACTCTTGCCACTTTCTGCATATTTGGCTCTAATCATCACCCTCTTCTTTCTGATTATGTGTTCACATATCTCTTATGTGTTCCATTCCTCCTCTACTTCAATACTTTCATTTTTGTACGCCGGCTTTTTTATCAACTCATTATGTTTCCATGCATACCAGCCAGAAGAATATTTTACCATCATCTTTTCAACTCTCCAGTTGCCAATCTCCCTTCCAAACTCTAGTATCTTTCTAGCCTTCTTTAAGTCTGTCTTGGCTATGTGTAGTGCATCAGTTTTTATAGCATATACGTTGATGCCCTTTTCTTTAAGCCTCTCCATTGCATCATACATACTGTAGTTATGATTTTGCAACAGCAGTTACTTAATATACCGAAACCCGTTCATTAACTGCTTCTGTCCTGAAATTAGTAATGTTTGGTTGTTCTGTTTCTTTCTTTGGGGTCACCCCGCCCATCCACCTCTTCATATTCAACATCATCTAAGGTATAGATTTTGCCCCCATACTTGTTCTGATAGTAGAGTGCCTCCTTAAGACTATCAAAAATCTTGCTCTTATTTAATTTGTTGTAGCCCTTTTCTAGTAGACCAAAGGTAATGTTTGCAATGGTCTTCTTAATCATATTGTTTGAAGTTTAATCTTCACTGATTTTTGCATTATATAATTATTCAATGGCTTTCTTATACTTAACCTTGTGTACATGAGAAGGCGTCTTATAGTATAATATTGTCATAACTACTCCTCTCTTGGCTAACTTCTTCAGATGCAAACCATAAACCAAGTTAAACTTTTTGTTAAAGAATATGTTTCCATGACATGCCTGAACTAAATACAGTGTATAATCGCCCAGATTTCAAGAATAACATTCCAAATCATAGGGCTTCCAAATATCAAACTCCCCGAAGACAGGAATGTTTGGAATCTCACTGGCTGAATGAGTGAATGCTTCCTCTTGTCAATACTGCATGTCTCACTATCTCTTATACGGTCATGATGTAGGTAGCCATTCTTTATTGTCATCAATTTGAATTGACCATTTGCTACTATTGTCCTGCTCTCATCCAATATTTTTACATCGGTTTCATTGTAGTCTGATTTATGATTTTCCAGAAATAAGTCTCTTATGAAACTTGAACATCTCATCACTAACTCTGGTATATTTCTCCTCTGTATTTACTGCTATGTCTTCATCAATCTTGTTTGTGTTTAAGTCTTGACTCACTATAGTGTAATCATCTTTTTTTCTGCTTGTTACCTATCTTAAATGTCAGGTTCATTTTGACATTCACCACTTTGCCTGCCCCGTATCTAATCAATGGTTCATACCCAGCCTGCGTTAAATCAAACATAAATTTATCCAAATCATTATCCTTCAATATCATGTTATATTCATCTTCTTCATTCATTTTAAGCAGGTCATCTATAGATTCTATCATCCTATACTTCATTGCTTCCTTTTTGTTGTTGATAAAGTAGTTGTTGCAAATTTTCAGGTTGTTGGGGTTCTCATCTTTAGTTTTAGCCTTCAGGCTTTCTAAACTATGATTTAGTGTGCATACCTGACTGTTTTTGACTAAAGCATTGAAGGTTGCAATTCTACAGCTGTTAAAGTCTTCGGGGTCATGTCTGTAAATCTGTTTGCCATCAATGTCATATAATCTAGCCTTAATATTGAATTCTTTGAAGACCTTATGCATGTTAGATATTGATGCCCCTCTCGTTTTAAACTCTTCATCACCCTTCCTAATTAATTTTATTATGGCTTCTCTGGTCAGGTTCTTAGCCAGCTTCCCCCTTTTATGTCTCATCAGGCTATCCGCATAATGGTCTAGCAATGTATTCATCCAACATTCATTTTCAATATGGCCTTTTTTCTTGATAGCATCCTTGAACCTTAAACAGTCTGGGTTCACTTCAATTTGAATGTATTGATTGAAAATGCTCACATTTGTTTTTGAGTTGGTGAGTTCATCAGCGAAGATGTCATAGTTGGCATCATCTTCATCAATCAGCTCAGCACTCTCAATCCTAATAAATCTACATAATGATAAAACTCTCCCTCCATCAATTCTTCAAACGATTTATCAGTCCTCATTATAGCCATCATTCTTTTGAACCTTGCTCTGTCAGAAAACCTGTTCACCTTTACCTTGACCATACTCTCTATGAACTTCTGAGCTTTGACATTTCCTGTCCTTACAGTGTTTGGTACCACTATTGGATAGTATCTGCGCCCATCATTTATAAAACTGTTTTTCTTTGCACCTGACCTATTATCAGTTGAAAAAAGCATGTATTTGACAACATACAGCTTTCTGTTGGCTAACACTTTTTCTCTGAAGGTTTTGGTGAGCGTGTCTGAGAACTTTTTGAGTGCCTCTGGGCTAATTTTTTGTCTAATTCTCCTGTTTACTACTGCCCTCGTTCTTCCTACTACCGCCTGTTCTGTTGCCTTTTTTACTTTCTCTCTTTCACCTATTGGTACCGCATCTTCATATTTTTTCTTGCTTTGTCAAAGGCTTTCACTCCCTTCTTTAGGTTCTTGTCATTGGTTGCAGTGACACCTTTTATCAATTTTTCAGCAGTGCCATGTTGGACAATCTTCCTGTCCTCATAAAGGTCAATAACAGTATTGATTTTTGGACGTGTAGCAGTGTCAACCCTGCCTCTTTTCCTGTCTCTTATGTTCCTTAAACTGGTAATATGTTTTTTCTATAGATATTTTTTGTCATATAATACTTTATATTGATATATAATAAGCTTAAAGCTTTAAAACAAAAACCATTTAATGTTATAAACTATTTATTATTTAGTATCGTTAACATGGAATATATATAAAGACATATTAACTATATACATTAGGATATAATGACTACTTAATTAAACATTGAAGACCGGACCTAACACTGGATGAAATTAAAGTGCAGATGTCAATCTATCAGGCGCTTTACGAAAAGAAAAGGAGAAGAGAAGACCCTGAATATGCACAAAAGTTGAGGGACAAAGACCGCCTCAGACAACAAAAGAAGAGAGAAGAACGGGGTGTTCCAAAAAGGATACCTGTCACCAACAGTGAAACGAGGCAAATACTGATGGTGGTTCCAAAATGATTTTACTATTAAAAAACATTAACTTATTTGTTATTTTTATTTGTTGGATATGCTGAACCAGAAGCAGAAGCGCTACTACTTCTTCTACTTGATGAGCTTGATGATGTAGGTATTGGTAAATCTGTTGGATGTGCTACCATGGGTGGATTGTGTGATGAACTGCTTGATGAAACATTTACTACTGAATGTGGTGGAGAACTATGGACACTCACTGCAGGTGAAGAATGCACGCTTATAACTTCCTCTTCATTATCATTGTAATTTTCCCCTGCTTGTGTCAAATAATCAATCGCTGACAATAAAGCACTGCCACCCATCATAGCTGTATTTCCTGCTACTTCTGCCAATCTAAAACCCATCTTTAATTTCCCTCTATGTCAAACATCACCTATTGCCTTCACTGTCACTGCTACTACTGCTAGGGTTTTCAATCATTTTTGTAAAAGCTTCTACCATCTTATCACTTCTTGATGGCTCAAAATCACTACTTGATGGCTCTAAACTTTTGAAGTTCTTTGAACTCATCTTCACAATATAGTTTCCTATTATCCGGTTTAATTTATCTACTGTTTCAGTCTCTTTGTCAAACGTAATTTTCTTATCGGTTTGCGTTTGTTTGTTCTCTATCTCTGGGAATTGTGTTGCCTCATCTTCAGATTCTATCTCATTACTTCGTTCTCTTCTTTCTGTTGGCTTATTTAAAAATAATGTAAGTATTCATCATCATCTATTGTATGTATTTCTTCAGTCTATTGTGTACTAAAATCATGATTAATAATAATTAGATTCTATTCTTAATTATGCCATTTCACTTCCCCTTGCGCTGTGTCTGTTTCTGTATTCTTTAATTTTGCTTTTCAATAGTTCTGATTCAATTCTTCTTTGCCATACACCGGTTTGCATCATATCAACATCTACATAATATTGCTTTGTTGTTTTGCCTCCTCCTTTGCCTTTTGCTCTTGTTGGTAGTTCATTCTCTGGGTCATCTACATCAAAGCCTCTCAAAAACAATTGAAATTTCAATGCTTCTGCGCTCATAGTTCCTACATTTAATCTATAGCTAATGCTTCTTAATACTGCTTGTTTGGGTTCAGGGGCTTCGCGTTCTTCCCTTGCTGTCATCATTTCTACTTCATCTTCTGCTCGTTGGTTGTCTTGTGTTAAATCAATTGCTAATTGTGGCACCGGTTGAGCCATTGGCGTTCCTACTCTGCTACTTGTTCTACTCAATCCACCAAATATCATATCAATAACAGGTGTGGCGCTCCTACTTAATAAACTTTGGTGTGCTTGTCCTTGTTGTTTTCTCTCCTGTGCCATTCTGGCTCTTTCTTGTAGTTGTGCTTGAATGGATGCATTATTAACGTTGTCATCTCTTGGCGTCTCTGCTTCTATTGGGGTTGTGTCTCTACTCTGTTGCCTCATCCTTTCAACATGAACTGTTCCACCTCCTAAATTGTGTCTCAATAATAGTTCTCTCATCTGTCTCTCTTGTATTCTGTTTTTTTTGTTCCTTCAATACTTCAAATGCCATCAAAGAAGCTACCTTCAGGACTTGCTTTAAAAAATGTAGCCCTTCTGTCTGGAAGGCTTCCAGTTAATGTTTCATTTTCTCCTATCAACCCTGCTATTTCATCATATGTTGGTCGCCTCTTCAATTCATATTTTGAATAAGGATTTATCATTTCCAATGCCATAGTTGCCATATATTAATATGTTAGGTAAACATGTTAATATATTTATGCAAAAAAATAGGCCTTTAGGTTGCTTAATGCTGTGTTCTTTTGTGTTGTGCGGTAGGTTGTCTCTTTGGACTTCACCTCTCAACCTGTCCAGTTCATTTTGATACTTTGACCTAGCATTTGCTTGTATCATGTCCTTTCTTAATGCTACCATGCCCTCTCTTGCATTTCTTAACTTAAGTTCCTTGTGTAAATGCTCCAGATAACTTGTATCTCTCATATCAAATGAACTAAAAATTATTAAAAATTTGTGAAGATGTGCTTTAGTGCCTGTTTTGTTGTTGTGTTTATGATACTTAAACATTATTAATATATTTTGTTTTAGACAAATGTATTAATAATGTAGACTTATTATTTTAATCGTATACCACACACCCGCGTTCGCAAATTTCTAACACGCTTGCACTAATAAGGTGGGTAAAAACCTCTTGAATGTCTTCAGCATAAATTGCGTTAGTGCTATCACCGGGTGTAGTGTTTAGAGTTCCTTCAGTAGGGCGGATTTTCATAGTCATTAAACTACCCATTTTTGTGTTAACTCCAGTAAAGTTGACGTCAGCCATCTTTTCAAATGACATACCAATAATAAATGTGTTTTCTCTGTATTGCCTGTAACTGAAAATCAATGCATCTTGGTCCGGGTTCATGTAATGTATGGCTCCTCGCAAATAGTAGAAGGTTTCTGCATGATAATGATTGTGCCTCAAACTCTGGATACTTTTTGTTGCCTAACTGGATTTGCCATTATAAGTTTCTACCATAGTCTTGGAAACCTTTGCCTTGGTCTTGAGGATTTGCTACTGCTCCATTGTCCCAAATGAATGAGTTAATTTGAGAATTGTAAAAGTAGTTCCATCGCTTATGAACATAGTTGTCTGGCAAATAGTTAGCATTGATAGTTCCATTTCCTGGTGTTCTGTATAAAGTACTGAATGCTCCTGTGAGTTTGAATGATGACTTAACAATGTTCATATCCAATTCACCGCCTCCTGTGTTGAAGGTTTGTGTTAGTGTGTGATACATAGGAAAGACCAGTTTTAGTGACTCACCGTCCAACAAATGTTTTACTATGTTGTTGTTATTAACAGTGTTGTCTAAAGTCATTACTTCAGCTCTGATAATAACATTGTTTAATTCCCACTGTGTAGAAGTGTTAGCTGCTTGAAAGTAATACCCCTGTTTGTCAGTTTGAGTGTTCGGGCTTCCTACTGCGCCTCCTTGTGGTTCTACAATAGGTACCAATTCATCATTAACAATTGCGAATTCTAATTCCAAAGGCGCATACCTCAAAGGTAAATAATAATTTGATTGCATCAACCCACAAACAGGCTTATGGCTGAATCGGGCTTTACCATTAGCGCCGGAAATTCTTGTCAATGAGTGTCTTGTATACTGTATATTTTATCTATTCTACCCCATTCATTTTTATCACCGTCAGGGGATACAGTTACTACACCGGGGGTTGGAGTAACACCAGCAGTAGTAGCCTGCAATAATACATCCAAACCATTACTGTAGCATAGTCATGAAAGTCAGCGTCCCATCTTGGGTTAGCTGACATCTCTATGTCATCCATGTCTCTAACATACAACTCACAGTGTCTATTGTATTCAACAATATTTCGATCCATTTGACCTCCTACTATTGCTCTGTATCGTTGAATAAAGGCATGTAAGCCTCCTAATGGACGTAAGAAATGGTGTCTTGTTCGATCGTTATTTTGCAAAGTTGCAAACAACCTTACTGAACTCAAATCCAAATAGGTATTATCCTCTCCTGAAATGTAAAACCTAATGTTTTTCGCCCCCGCATTCGCATTAAATACGTTTGTGGTGCTACTAAAATAGTTTACAAATCGCCTGTTTGTAACATATTGTGAAGTGAAGTTTCAGGTAATCCAAAGTTCAGGTAATCCAGGTCACCAGCTTAAAAACAGACATCAAACGAAGCGGTATCCATTTAGCAGAAAGGATTTCTATGTTTTTTTCCTTCAGGGAGAGCTTTGGTAAGGATGAGTCTGGTTCTATGTTGTCCTTTTTATCCAGGTTCTTTTACAAAACTTGTGGTTTTTTACTTTAACATTTCAAGGTAAAAAATCACAAGTTTGCGTCTGTATGTACTTTTTGATGATGCATGGTTTAAAAAAATATGAAGCATTGTTTTGCTTTGTGTGTGTGTCATGGTTTCGTGCAAATTACTTTTTTGTTAGGTCGATTTGCTTTGCTGGTCGTTTGTGGGAGTCTTATGGTTTTGCATGAAAAGTATGCTAAGGAGCCCTGGCGGCACATTGGTCTAAAAGTTCCCCACCACGGGGCCCCCCCCCCCCGACGAACAGAATCAACTCTTACAGGACCAAACTCAATGCACAATCCCAACTCCTGATTGTAATACATTTTTGCTAAAGCAAGGAGAACTCAGGTAGCTCAAGCTACCTTTCGTGAAATGCTATGCCAAGTCTTTAAACAAATTTGGCCAAAACCACAGGACCAAAGTGTGCAAAGTGCTTGCGAAAGTCAAGTCTGCCCATCGCAGATCGCAAGGGCCCCCCCACCAACCACCATCAAGCCGTGTCGGACCATGATCGTCTCCCAAAGCTGTGTGCACTTGTGAATGAAGGACGCCTCCCACAGCCCGCCGATTTGCTGCATGTTGGATCTCTTCTGTTTAGGTGGGAGGCATTGGTGAGAACAGGAGCAAAATGGAAAGTAATCGAAGTATAATCAGTGAAACATACCAACATCCAAGTTTTCAGCAGGAGGTTCAGAATCTGGGAGGATATAACCTGCCCCACCTATTATACACTGTCTGCCAGTTTGACTCTTAATGCATTATCAACCCTCAGAATCCCTACAATCAACTAATGCCTTCGAATCTGGAATGGGTTCTTTTCGGAGCTTCTTCATCATATATATAACTTCATAACCCCGCACTATGCTGCCACCATCTTCCACCAGCACCTCCAACATCGAATGTTGATGGCTAACTCCCCCACCTACACCCATCCCATAAGTTCATCATCTCCAGCCCCTTCGAGGTCAGCGCGCTGCCGCTCTCTTCCCTGTGGCCCAACGCACGGCCTTCGGCTGCAGGTGACGCGCCCGAGCTGCTCCTGGTCCCGCATCGCTCAGTCCGGATGTGCTGCCGCGATGGGGTCCGTTCGATCTGTCGCATTCGATTTTGCGGAAGTGAAGGATGGTGGATTTCCTCCAGAAAGCCCTTCTCTTCATCCCCATCCCTTCTCGAAATGTTTGAATTTCTACCTGGTGCGGGGGCCGTTTCAGCTTGGCGTCCTTCCAATTCGTTGATCAGCTTGCCGTAGTCGGACGGTGGTAGCCTCGCCGAGCCCACGAGCCGGTGCGGCAAGTCGCGCAGCCACGAAGTCAAAAAGCTCAGGAGCATGAGTCTGGGCACTCTCTCTCTCTCTCAACTCATCTGGAAAAACTTCTGAATAGCTCTTTGGACTCAATCTCTGTGCGCAAAGCGAGGCGAGTCGGAGGATTTTTAGGGCATCAATGGAGCCAAGGATTCTACGCAACCACCTGTTCTTCAAACTGGAGCTGCTCTGTATGTGTGTCAGTCAGGGGAACCGGTCTTGAACGATGTCCATCGCAGAAAACCGCTATTCGCCTCACATCCCACTCTCTGCCAGTGAGGACCACTCTCGTGCTCAAACTCTTTGACTGAACAGGACGTCGACGTCGCGATCTCTAAGGCTCAGACTTGGTTCCTGGGAACAAATCGCCAGTGATGCCCAAGAAGAGAGGGATGTCCTCAAGGTTTGAGTCTCAAAGACGCACCGAACTTCATCTAAACCGGCTGGAGGATGATTCTTTTAAAAACGACAACATTGCAATTTTCACTTCTCCCCTTCTATCTCTCCTTGGTGGCCCTCTTTTTCACCATATTTCACCCCTTTCACCCGTTTCCCTTCGTGAGAAACAACGCCACAGCGTGGACCGCGCCGCCATCCGCAACCAAGGCACGTTGGAGGTGAACTTGGGCAGGTTCACATCCTCGAGTTCAGGGGTATCCCAGTCGGCTTTGAAAGACCATCCCACAAAAATTGGATAAGCATGAGGAAGAAAACATGGAAGACTTGTTGTTGTAGTCTAAAGGCCTCGGTCAAACAATGGTTGTTTGGATGTTCTTTGGTGGCCGATCCCTGTCTATGAAGCGGCAATTGCTTTGCAATGCTTTGCATGTCCTCCGTGTAGTCGCATCGGTCTGAAATTGAGCGCAGGCATCAACGATCTGAGATACAAACGTTGAGCGCTGAGAGCATCAAAATGTCCTCTGCACGGCTGCTCCCAAACCTGGAGGAATCGGCATCTATGAGTGAGCTATACCCACCCTTGGGAGGCGATCCAGTCAGGAAACCGGAAACTGTTTCTTGAATCTGTCTATAATTATATATAGCTCCGTGAAGGTGAAATGCTGCGCTATTGAAATGCCATTTTTGTGCATCATGCAACTTCCAAAATCGTTCCAGCACTTCTTTTCGTTTAGGCTCCCTGGCTTCTTTCGCAGTTGTCCCGCAGCCACCAAAATTGACCTGGATGGAAAGGGAATCAAGTTAGAAGCAGCAGTGGTCTCAGCTTCTTGACCACTCCACCGGACCCGGCAGCAAATGCTCCGCGTGATCTGTTGCGCAGCAAACCCCTCACACATCAGGTTCTCAAACCCTGGGTTCCTGGCTTCAGCGCACGCATGCCAAAGTCGTAGTGGTCCTGCACTCTCAGATTGGGACATATGGCTTTCCTATCAGCTGTCGGATGTGAGTGCTATGTACCAGTTTCTCTGAAGCAGAAACCATTGGTCGGCAGACATGAACTACGAATTGCCTGAAGAATCTAAGCCTAACTTGGGGTGAAATGACGTGAACATGCACATGTTTGAAACCGGGCCTTTCAAACCAATTCTTTCTGCACGACGCCCACGAAGCCCGACGTCATCGGACTGCGCGTGCTGCGGATCTCGCACCTGTGACGAGAGCTGCTCGGATCCCAAGCGCAACGAGGCCACCGCTTTGGCCGCCAGGGGCTTGGCGTTGCCGAAGCCCACCTCGCTGACGTGTGGCGCGACGGGTTTCTTGTTTGTGGGGGGGAAGGCCGAACGCAAAATATCTATATAACTCTAATTAGAAATCTATATACTTATCTATATATCTATCTGTCGGTCGGTCGGTCTGTCCATCTATATATCTACTTATCTATCTAATCTAATCTATATAATTATAATCTAATCTAATCTATAATCTATATGTTTCTAAATCTAATCTAATCTATCTGTGTGTATGCATGCGGCTGTGAAGATGCCAAATTCCAGCACAAGTGTTCGGCGTCAGGAGCAATCCCCACGCGAGACTTGTTCTGGGAAATCCTTGTTGATGCCCAATTTGCATTTGGTGCCATAGTCTTGAGGGGATGCACACGTCCCAAGAATTCGCATAGATGTGAGATGATGCGAGTGACGGGCACCCCATACTCATCATGCAGACCCCGTTGGAGAATGGCCGATACGTGGAGCAGAGCCCGCGAGATAACAACAATGAGTATCATAAGTCTAAGTATAATGAGCTCAGAGGTAGTTTGTCCACGTTATGCTAATTTTTGAGCGCAAGCCGGCAACACCAAAACATGTCTCTATCCTTTAGGAGAGTTGTTGGGCCGGCAGCATGAATCTCTCAGCTCATGGGACACTCAAGGAGTCAGGTCCAACCGGTCCAACGAACTCATCAAATCAAAACAGTCCTTGCTCTTTCCTCTGCAAGTATGTCATTGTAGATTCCCATCTTCATCACACAAGGAATCTGCAAGCTTCTGGTTTCTTCGCATTCCACTAGCACAAACAAGTCTATTAAACGCCGCGTCCCGATTCTGGGCCCCCCCACACGTCCGAAAGACAAAGCTAAGGCTCCACGCAGAGTAGAGCACGATCTCTCCAATCAATGCATAATCCGGCACCATCATGGCCTCGATTGTCGATCCCTCCGGTCCCTCCGATCCCTCCGATCCCTCCGCGGTGTCGTTTTGATGCCCCGGTGTCGGTGACCATCACAAGGCTCGAGGCTCGGACGCAAGGGCGGAACAAGGCCTGGCGGTGAGTTCGAAGTTCAAGAGAGGAACTTGTTATGGACTTAGAGCACTGCGAGTTCACTTGTGGAGCTCATTGTGGATGGATACTATTAACTTAGAGTGATTTGACCAAGTGAGTATCCACTCGGTGACCCGCAAAGTTCTGTTCTGAATCCTTTGATGTGGATAGAAGGGATGCACCTAGTGGGTCCTATAGTGGGTCCCAATAAGTAAATAGACCAGGGGATGAGCCAAGGTCCTCGGATCCTGAGGACCTTTCAAGTTCCGTCCTTCAGGTTGTCCGGCAGCTCAGAGCGGCCAGCATAGCCAGGGTTCCTGGTCGTAGATGAAAGAGTTAATGGAAAGCACGACATCATCTGCTGTCATCGGGTCGACTGACAATCTGTCATTCATCTGCAACACGTTACACGTCATATCATGTTATATCCAATTGATACCTTTGCAAACTGCATCTTCCTGTCAGACAGCCGTCCTCTACGTCGCATCTTTTCACAAAGGCGGAAGAAAACCGACGAGAATTCCGACGTGTTTTGTTTTTTTCCCGGACAGATCCAACTCTCCAAGAGATCCGACATGGTGATGTTGACCGCGCAGGTGGGGATCAACTCCAACTCGGTCTCTTCAAAGATGAAGCGGCGCTGGCAGAAGTCGTCAGACGAGTCGTGTCAAGAGGAACGCGTAAGCGCACGACTCCCCTTCGGAACAGAGGGGTAGGCGTTTTCTTCCATATAGGTTAGGCGTTTTCATGGTTTGGTTCCAAGAAGACGCGTACAAGACATATCAACAATCAAATATATAACTATATAGTCAAATCAACCGAACTTTGTGTCAAACAATTTCCCAAGCACTGGTTGGCCCCAATCGAGAATGCTACAATGGCCAATCTCCTGATACAACCGGTGGATGTGGTGTGTAGCTGATCAAAGCCGCTCGACTTCTTGTGCTTCCCTTCTCCGGGCCTTCTTCATCCGAATCGCCTCTTGGATGCATGCCACCTGGCGCGACTCTCGCACCCATGTCAGGGTGGAGCTGGATGTAGCTTCAAGTGGGTCGCTTCATGTCGCTTCTTTCGATCTCAGCTGCAGGTGTTTCATCATGTGTTCCATGTTTGCTGCGCATGTCACATCCTCACGCACCCAAGCCCTATAGACCTGTTGTGCAATCACGGACAAGACTTCCAAGTCGATTCGGTTGAACCTGGGAGAACAAGCGACCCTCCAACCATTGCAGAAGTGAAGTGGGCTCGCAAATTCCCCATGGGGAAATGAATCAAAACGGCACATACCACCATAAATGGTTTGAGTAAGATACCTCAGCCGGGCAAATGAAACCCCCTGCTTGTAGAAGGCAGTCTTCTTGGGTTGGGCTCATGGGCTGCGTTGCCCTGAAGGAATTCAATGAGACCTGGGCATCTGATCTGGGGCCTTGGGGGGCTGCGCTGCTAAGTTAGGCGATCTATAGGGTTGTACCAATCACAGGTCTTGTAGAAGCAGAACTGCAGAACTATCTCGCAAAGGTGCATCCTTTCCTCGCATGTCCCAAGAATCATGGTGAATCACATCAATGGCACACCCGAGCTCCGTGCTCATCGAAGCAGCACCATGCCCCAGACGAAGCCAAACCTGTTTGAGACAGCGATCGAGGGGAAGAAACCTATGGCGGCGTTATGAGCCAAAGATAGTCAAAGTTTCCTAAGTCTACATCCTCCAATGCTATTCATGTGTCTTAAATTCTTAAGATCAAACATGATCTCATAAAATCCAACCTGAATCTTACGATATCTTACGTATTGTCTTCCAATATCAGTGTCATGGCCAGCTCGTGGCCTTTGAAGAATTTGCCCATGGCCAAGTAATCCAGGCCATCGGAGCAGTTGAAGACCACCTAAACGAGACACGCAGGCCAAATCATAAATTTACACGAAACATATGTCACTGACTGGCAACCCGAAAGGTGTCCAAACACAGCACCCGAAAAAGAAAAGAATCCCTGTGGCTGGGCGATTCTGGCACGCCTACTACGCAAACGTCCCCCCCGAAAAAGAAAAGTGGGGATGAGTTCTGCAAACCCATCTTGAGCAGCTCCCGACTCTCTTCGGTGCGAAGCGTTTCATTATGAAAAACTCAAATTTGCAGCTGAGAGACGCATTGAACCGACATGGCCTTGGCCAAGTCCTGGTACATTGGTAGATGACATGCTTTACTGATTGCCGAGCATGGTCAAAAGCTTTCCTTCTGCAAGGGCATGGCGGCGTGGCTTGACAGCACTAAAGGGAAGATGACAAAAATGAGTCGTCTGTGCTGAATTCATTGTCATATACTGTATCGTCATTAGCAGCTTGGAATGGATGTGAGCCATCAACAAGTGGCTCCGAATGGCTCTGGACACTGGACGAAACCCATTGCATCTCATGGGTTTTGACATAGTATATAGTTTGAATATAGTTTGACCCAAGACTCACCCAGTCTATCTCATTGGTTGCTTCATGTTGGGGCATGCGAGAAAAAAACTACCTCGGTCCTTGGTGGACTCGGTCTTGCCTGTGCCTTGGGGTAGCACGGTTGGCCACGAAGAGTCACCCCGTCGCCGGTGTAGCACGGTTGGAGTCGTTGAACCCGGACTAAGTGGGCTTGGTGTGTCCATCTAATTTGACGATCAAACAGTGGATGCTGTGATGCATCGTGGGTTTCTTAGAGTATGTCACAACAATTTGGAGTTGAGATCGCAAACGGCGTGACAGTCCCGTGACATGGGACTCCGACCAGTAGTATGTATATAATATATATATATAGATATCTAGATAAATTGAGAAATTACCCGCAGCCTAGCCTCGAGAGAGGCATCTCCGCCTAATTACATGGGAAGGTGGTGGGTTTGCTCACAGGGATAACGTGGTCCATCATCATTCTTCAATGTCCAAAGGACAACAAAAAGCCTTAGCTAGACAGAACTTGAGAGAAAAAAAACATCCTGGCTGTCCTGCATATGGTTGTGTGATAAGGTCCTAAAGGAGCCTCAGCCGATCCACAAGTCACCGATAATTAGTCACAAGTCCAAGATGTTTCGCTTTGCCATCTAATTTGAAGAGGCCGAACCGAAGCGCTGGGTCATATAAAAGTCATATAACCAATAACTCTACTACCGACCGGTGACTTAGGACTTGTGTGGGCCAGTGACATAGTCGTTGTGGCCCACTACTCCTAAGTCACTAGTCCTAGATCACTATATAGATCTATATGGTGATATTAAAGTCTGTTCTTTGTTGATGCGACCCCAGGGACTCCCAGGTCTACGTTCTCCCCTGGGACCCCCGGACCGGCGGGTCCCTCGGGTGCTCCGCCGTAGAAGAGGTGGAAGGCTCCCATGAGGGTCCGGTAGCACCTGGAAGAGGTGAGAATCAGTAGGCCATGTTTGGATATATAGGTGGACCTAGGTGGACAGCTGGGTGGCTGGAAATCGTGCAAGCACGAGCAGATTGCTTCGTGGCTTCTTTTTGGGGACGGGGGTGGTTGTGGAAGTGTATACATATATTCTTTAAAAACATGTTTTTGTTTACAAATTGATTAAGGAAAGATACATTCAAAAAAAACAAAAGAAAACTATTATTTGTACCCTCCGTCTGCAGTCCTGCGGTCCTGCCTGTCCGTCAGTGGCGTGACCACCAGCCGATCACTGTTGCCCAAGTACTCAAAGCCGTAGAGGAGAGTGGCCTTGGCACTCCCAGAGCCCAAAGCAAAATTCTATGGCTGAGCCCGGCTGTGTCAGACTGGATCTTCCAAACAAAGACGTTCCATCGCCATCGGTTGCCCGGCTTGGGCGTGCTTTGCAAGATTCATTGAAGAAGTGATTCTCTTGGATCATGAGAGGCTTGGATCTGTCAATATCGATGGATTCGCCGAACTACCTGGACTATGCCAATCCATGCCAATCCCAAAAGGTCAAATACAGAAGTGATTGTGGCTTTCATGCGATGCTCCAGGCCGAAAATCATGCTCCGGTGTCTGTCCGGTGCGCCAAGAACTTGTCAAACAAACCAACAAGTCCAGTTCGTTATGCTGAGCTCATGACATTGATGATGGACACTTGACAGTTGTCGGTCGTGCTGGGCCTCAAGACATGAGAGTCTTCGTCACCGGAGAGCTGGCAAGAACCACTCTGGAATCCTGCTTGGAGTCTACCTGTTGGATCGCCTGAAGCCCTGAAAAGTTGACTCTGAGGCCACAGCTTTTGCGTCTCGTACATGATGATGGATCCGGTTGGGGCCTCAAGTAGTTTGCATCACTGCAAGCTGAAGATGTAGACCATAACCCTAGCTCGAATCTCCAAAAACTCGGGTTTTCTTATAATATGCAAAATGTTCTCTACTGAAATCATTTGGTGTGCCCCCCCCAAAACGCCACTGCACGCCGTGTTCACATGAATCGGCCCTCCCGCATTCTCGCTCCCAAACTTGGCTCTCCACCCAGTAGTAGCGGAGTTGTGCCATCCAATCAAAGTCCTGTCTTTGACATCATACATCAAGAATCAAGTATTGAGAACAAGACTAACATCAAAAAAATAGCACAGTCCTTTCTTGTGTAGGATTAATTGAGTTCCAGATAGTTCCAATATGTTCCAATGTCTCAATTCAGAATGACACGACAACCCTACACTGGACACCCATACCTACACAAAGGTAATTATGACTTATGATAATGTCTATGCCATCTATAATGCTTGACTCCATGTTCCCATTGCGTACATGGGTCCAATCAAGAAAATTTTGCGAACACCATGCTGTCCTTCGCAGAGCTGATCTTGGCATCACGCAAACTGCCCACCACGTCCCGATTGTGCACATCGATCGTGACCATGGCCTCGTTCCAAGATCTATGGCATCCATATAGACCCCAATAGAAAAGCAAAAATATCAAAAATTGCTGTATTGGAAACTGTTCCTATCGATTTGGGGACCACTATGATGGTCTATGGGTGTCTGCCTGGTCTGGGTGTCTGCCGCACCAAGAAGAGCGCCCGGAAAACATCGACCACGCAGGCTATCATGGACTACCCTCCCATTCACACCATCATGCAAAAAAAACATCAGAATAGCGATGGCCTCCAACCAACTAGCTTCTTGCTACTAGTAGCTTCTTGTTGCTATATAACAGGAATGGCCTCCACACAAAACATGGTTCTCGTGCAAAGTGCCCTTTGACACAATGGTATGCTCTGAAGAGGGCGAGCGCCGTACTTCCTCTTTGACACAATGCACATCAATATACTATATTAAATACGCAACTGCTGTTGATCACTGTTGTCTTCCCAGATCGGAGGATGGAAAAGTCTGGTCGGAGAATGAGGATGAACAAGGGCGCCTAGTCGCCCTTGCTTGGGGGGTAGGTTGCCCATGGTGTTTTGCTCATGGGAGGCCAGAGTTTCTGGTTAAACCTAGCCAGTTTGGAAGACGCGCCCTATCACATCATTCCAACCACTTTTATCACTAGACCCAGCACTGTGTCAGCTCCGAGACTTAGGCCCAAGGTGCTGTGAGCGTTCGGCGTGCCAATTTGGAGAGCTCTCCACGCACCAATTCCACCAGATCGTGCAACTGAGATGCGCAGACCTGGCGGGCGCACCACTCCCCGAAGCCGAAACCCGTGGCCTGACCGGTGCGGCTGAACCGAATGGCCCGGATCTTGTAAGATGGCCCTGGTCTGTCAAGCGGGGCCATCAGATGGGTCGATATGCAGAAGCTCCTCATGGGTCTACTTCACGCACCTGATTACCATGCGCCCTGCAGGGCCATCGGATCGTGGGCCTTCTAAACTGGCCCAGGGGATTGCTGAATAATGTGGTCCGTTTTGAAGGTGGTCTAGATCCGTTTTTAGGGACTGGGCCGGAGGTGGAAGGTTAAGACATATTAAGACGCACAGATCATTTATCAGAGTGCCACGGAAGCGACATGTCGATATCTCTTTCCGACAATCCGACGCGCGTCCGCAAAAGCTTCTTTGTGTGGCAGCATTCCCCAGGTCGAAGGTGTGTGGCTGTTCTTTTCGGTTGACCAACGCGAGAACCAAAGCATTAATTACTTTCACATTGGCCTGCTTGGGATTGCCATAAGCACAGTTGCACTAGAAGCTCTGCAGTACTGCGTTGTCGTCCGTGTCAAAAACATAGAGGTCAAAGGAGTGACTGTAAAGGAGAGACCAGTTGTTTGGACACCGAGAAAAAGCAATCTGAATTGCTCCCTCTCCCCTCTCGTTGATCTGCGACCCATGAACACGTTGGACCCACCTGGTAGTAGTCTTCAAGCTTGCCCTTCTCAATGGCTTCAGCCACTTCTTGAGTCCAGTAGATGTTGTCCACCTCGACATTGTGCCCATCGCTAAGGCCAAGACATTTTGCCCACCCAGTTGACGGTGGTTCACACATGTGTTCTACACTTGAACCCCCCCAGGCCCAAAGAAAACACCAATGAATCATGACTCATGGATTTTCTTCAAAGCAAAGTCAGCACCATCCGAGACAAGGTGGACACAATGACCCTCCAAATGTTCAATTGGGGTCCGTGATGTTTCCATTTTGATGGATTGGGAAAATCTGCGGGACACTGGCTTCACCCCCAAAACTGAGTTTCCTGTAGATGTTCCCCATGAAAATCCCCATTCACCCATTCCTCTAACATCTGAAGCCCACTAGGCCGCAAGATCATGCCTGCTTTGCGCTCAGCGTTGACCGAGGCCCCAGCAGCGATGACCACCTGCCCTGGCCACTCCAGGACCCACTGGCCACGGGAGGTCTCCGCGTAGGCGCGCACGGAATCGCCCATGATCTGGCGAGATCGAGGGAACTTCGACTCTTTTCTTTGTAAAGAGACATCTGCGTTCTTCATACTATATATCTGAAAAAGAAACTACTGTATATGATATTGTATATACTATATGCAAGTATCATGCTGGAATCCTGTATCACTAGATCAGACCTTGGAAACGGTTCTTCAATATAATCATCGAAGCACGACACGGATTGATCGACCTGGAATCCAATGACTTGGAACCAACTACTTGAAAATGCTCCTTGGCTGTAATGGCTCAATCTACTTTAAAGCCTGCTAGAGCTGCTAGAGTCAGTTCTTCAAAACGTTCATGGAGCACTCCGAAGCAATTTGCTGCTATGCTTTGGCTCCTCAATCAGTTATATACTTGGACTAATTTGGAAGAAAGGCCTTTGTGGAGACAGCTTTCTCGGACAGGCTTTCTGAACTTTAGACCATGGGCTGGGACCCGCAGGGCGACTGTCCGGACCTGCTTCCTCCAAATATGGTTCCTTGATGCAAAATGCTATCCATAAAGTGTATTAAAGTGTGAAGGTGGTGAAGTAAAGCCTCCTGTCTCACAAATGAGAGAGGTTCTATATGGATCAATTGTGGGGTTTTCAAGGCGATGCACAGGATCGCTCAAAATGAGCAAGGTGAGTGGAACGTGCGCTGTGTGGCTCTGATCAAAAAAGATTGAGATGTCCCCCCTCTGTCTGCCCCCTCCCTGCGGAGAAACAAATGAACGCCCCGGCTTATCTATCATTAATCTTGAAATCCACCACCTCCGTGGAACTGGATTGATGCCCTACCAGGTGCGGGCAACATCTTCCTGTTTGGCAACGTCTTACGCGTCAGAATTGGTCTACGCAGCGTACCCAGAAACCACGATTGCCTTGGTCAAGGTCTTGATCATGGAGTCTTGTACTTCCAAGAGCCATCGCTCGACGTTGCCTTTCTTGTCGCCTTCGTTCACGTTCACCTGCCGCACCCAAGCCATCGGTTGACGGTCTAAGAGAGACATCTGCACGGACTGCATGCCCAAGAGCACATCCAATAGCAAGAAAGGTCAAACGTATCGAACATAACACCTAAATCCTACATCGGTCTAAATCCAAAGAACTCCAGTGTATTGGGATTCGATTCCTTTTGGCATCTTTTGGCTATCGCGGCTATCTTAAATCGTCTTAGATTCCTGTGAGCCTCTGAGTGTCTTGGATTCGCCCATGCCATCACTCTGGATTCGCAACACCCACCGCCCACCCTTCACAGTTCACAGCGCCTGATGCACGAGCTCGACCACTTCGCCTTCCACCGAGAGCATGGCCTCGATGATCTCATCGTTTTGATCGAAGCGCACCTTGTTGATGCCTGGCACGGCGGCTTTGCACCCAGTGATGTCTTGCGACCTCGTGGTGTTAAAAACATTTAAGATTTAAAAACAACAAAGAGAAGAGGAGAATGAGATGAATGGCCAGGATCGCTGAGAAAAAAGAGCAAAAATACCGATGGAAAACGCGTTCAACTCCGCAAGGCGGAGGTGAAGACGCCCCGGTGCCCACATGCAACAAATGCCTTCCCAACTCTCGCTGTTTTTGATGAAACCTCTTATAAAAGCTTGTGAATTGAATTTAATATCTCTTGTCACATCCTGATGCGACCTCCTCCTCCTCAGCCAGATCGTGCCTTCGAAGCACTTCCCCATGTGTGGCTGCACGGCCGTTGGGTCCTGGCGTGCCGAACAGTCGGCCGGACACTCCTCATTTTCTTCTTCCGAAAGTGGGAAACAACTCCAGAACTAAATTGAAATTGCCGAAAGCTTGAGGATGGGCTGAATTGGACTACTTTTGGTCACACCTCCGAGGCAGGTTAGTTTGCGAGTGGTTTGATAGAGCTGAGGCATCTGACTAGAGAGGACAAGGGTTTGCTACATCATGATGGATTCCATGGGTGGATCGTTGCCCAGTCCTCGCTCCTTCCGAACGGATGGTTTTCATCTCATCTCTGCTTTCAATCGGCACCCAGAGGGGTCAGTTGGATGTCGATTCTCTTCCAAAACCATGTAGCAAACATTCCAACATGTGGTGTTCTGCTCTCCGGCCTTTGTCTGCGACAAAATCATCAACAGCTCATCATTCGACCTCAAAAGCGGACGCACACACACGCACACATCCAAAATGTTCAATCTGCCCCAAGTGCCAAGTGCTCACCTCGTCTTCTTCCGCCTTTCCACACGAATAGTGAGATGAATGTCATGCTTTGCAAACGATCAACTCTGCCCCGCACACGCACACGCACAAACACCCTAAGCACACACTCTGACATTGGCTAAGAGGCAAGAAGAAGAAGCGCGGGAATGCCAAGCGCTTGGTTTCCAAATAGTCGTTGAGACACTTCTGAATCTGATCCAACCTCAATTCGGCGCTTGCCCGGCCCTGAAACACTGCGTAACAGTTTAACACTGGCTTCGATCTCTTGAGCTCTCAAGAGAAAGCAATCCAATCATATCCAATCCATTTCTACCAAATCCTCTCCTTCCCGACTCCCCACATTTCCTTTCTGGCGCACTTCTTGTTGGCGTCTGAGAAGTGCAGTAGGAGGTTCTCGATCTCCGAGACGTCCAGGACCTCTCCGGGGGTCCTACTAGCCGTTTGAAGTTCGGCACAAGAAGAGAAGGGGGCTGCCCCCTTCTTGATCATTCGGATATATTAGAATCTAGTGGATTGATTGAAATGCTTATAAGGGGTTCGACACCCTCCCCGTTCTTCAAGAACCTTGCTTCAAGATGTGATTGTCTGTTGCGATGGCCATATTTGAAGGGAAGCTCCATGGCTGGAGAGCACTCCTGCCCAGTGTTTTGAGGGAGGTAGTGTTTGGACTTCCGCTGATGAGAGCCTCCCCTGAAATGATGGTCAAAACTCATTGTGCCCAACTGCCGAACTTCTTGAGATACTCTCAAAGTCCATGAGAGTCCCAAAACATGCACCCGTCTGGCGAAACAATATTTGATCATTGCAATGACCTGCTCCAATCAGTGAGGCTATGTCCCCGGCCAAGGGGTTCTCATCGACCGAATTCATTGTGTCACGCCACAACCTCAGTCGGTGCATATGATCATATTTCCCTGGAAGCTTTCGAGCCACTGCCAGGGTATGTAGATATGAAGATATGAACAAATATGAACGGATGTGACATGCATGTCACTATGTCCATCTAATGTATCTCCAGCTGTAGGGCTGGCCAAGGTGGGGGGGCTTCAACAGTCCAAGTATGTGGAGACGACTCAGAGTGTGTCTTTGGAATCTCCTCCTTTGGTTCCACTGGGCAAAACATGTCACCAACCTCCAGCGAGCTCTGGCGTTGCCATGTGCCCGACTATGGAGTTGCCTCATAAGACTCATAAGTATATTGTGTACATATGACATCATGTACAAATATTCGTATATGTCCGTGCACGTTTGCGCCAGCAGTTCCAAAGGAATGGTCTTCTGTCCATCCAGTGAGTGGATCATGGGCACCCCTCCCTCCAAGAGCCCTTCCTTTCGATCTCCTGGTATTTTTCTAATCACCTGGATGACCTCATGGGCTCGGCAGTCACTAGACATGCCCGGTGCATCCTGAGGTCTCTGCTTGTCCACGGCCTGGAACTTCTTGGCTTCGTCAGGCATCTGGCGGACCTGAGGCAGACGGTCACTGGACCGAGTCCCGTCGAGTCGGAGAAGTGGTTCACAGACTCGTGGCCTAGAAGGCCTAGAAAAAGTCCTTCCTCCAGGCATGGGCACGTGTCTACAGGAGTGTGCTCGCAAGACGCTTCCCCAAAAAAATATGCCTGTGCCACTGCATGTGCCACCAGGTGCTTCTTGCCACACCTCCCAAGCTCCTTCCTCGTTCTTCTGGCCGGGGGGGCGATATCCTCGGAGCTGAAGATCGGCTCCAGGTAGAGCCAGGTCCTGTTTCAGCGCGCGAGGTCTGAGACCGTACCAATGGGGGGGAAAAGCGAAGGGTCGATTATGGTGCCATGTATATATATATATATATGATGTAGTGGTTGTTCACTGCATGGCGGGCATCCCTTCTATAAATCAACCACTAGAAAAAAAAGGATGTAACAAGGCCATCCATGGGCCAGACAAAGGATCCGGCCCTAGGTCGCCCCAAGCGGAACGGAGGAGCTTTCTTTGGGGGGGCTCTGGCGGGCTTCAGCCCCCAGTGGGGCCATCGCGCTCCGTGGATATTTCGCTGAATCGATGGGAGAGGTTGATACTGTAGCTACCAGGGCCATCCAAGGGGTGTCCAATGGACTACCCCACACTACCTATAGGCTTCCAGACAGGGCACCCCTTGCTAGAGATTTCGGATGCTGTCCCAGAGCCCAAACTCGATCCCATGACCGTCATTTAAGACATACCCTGCTAGCCAACGTCGCCACCTTCACACCCCCATGTGTGACTTCCATATTGATTTACCCATCTATGACTTCAAAATGTCACATTGATCTTCGCAAACGTCTTCGATGAAGAACCATAAAGAACCACTCACGACCGTCTCGGTTCCGATGCCCACGAGGGCACCACCGATGCCCACCACTCCTCTGCACCATCAGCCACTGCTCCAGCAGATCCTGCATACCCCATGACCCCAAAAGCCGCACAAAAACAGAGGTCATCCCAGCAAGTCCATTGCCCATTACAGTAATTATATACACCTGTCAGGTGCTTGGCTTCAAGCCTGGTTCGGCTGTATTTCAGTGCGTCGCTGGAAATTCCCCCACATATCCATCCGAATGGATAAGAACGTGCCTCAAGCATCCTCAAGCCAGCGAAACGACCCGACAAATCTGACGCAAAACGCTTCACTCAACAAGCGATACGATGTCTTTTGGAAGGCCGCGCCACACATTCAGCGGGTCTCCTGAATGTAAATAAGCTTGGCCTCCCAGTCCTGCAGCGGCAGAGCACCAAAACCACCACCTGCCCTGAACAGTCTTTCTAGCTGATTTTCGTGCTCGGCTTCAAGCTGGCGAGCATCTGAAACTCATAAGGGTGCATGTATAGCTCTGCCTTTTCCCATACGCAAGACTGAGAATCACAACTTCCATCATGTCACACGGCGCTTCAATGAGGCAGGATCATCAAAAGGAGGGGCCCCTCCCTCTGGTAGCGGATCTATCATGTCAGAGGTAGTTGGAAAATGTTGAAGACATTGGCCCTCATTGCTATGTATCAGTTCGCATCTTTTTGGCAAAAGAGAAGCTATATATATATATTATATTCTTTTAAAGAAATGTGTTGATATGTTTCCGTTGATGGACGGTTGAACCCCCACAGTAGCATTCCACCCATGAGAAAGGGACGGTTCAGGATGGATTTGGCCTCAAAAAGTCCGACTCAGTTCCCACCAGGGTGTCTATGACCTACCCTTGACTGTCTACTCACCAGTCTTTATTCTTGATATCTGTACATCCCGGGGCCCATGCACCGCCAAACCGGTCTGCTCACACTCTATCTCCGGTGTGGCCTTCACCTCCTTCTCGATGGGCTTCACGAAGGGTGAGCCTCGAACTGCCTGAAACCACCGACCATGCGAGATGGGGCAAGGCACACGTGTCTCATGACATGAATGATGATGTCATGTGGAGTCATCCACAAGGAGTCATCCCTCCTCTCCTTTAACGACATGTATTAAATCTATCCTATCTATCTATCTGTCTATATGTGTGTATATGTTTATATTCGTCAACGGGTCTACGGAAAGAATACTGGAGGGTTAGTAATGGTTATATAGTATCAGTATGGGTTCGTTGGCACTGGGGAGAAGAGGATTGTGGGTAGAAGATAGGGTCAACTGAACTTCTTTTGGCACAAGGAACACTTGAAGCAACATTTGTGAGAGCCTATATAAGGTCGAATAAAAAAAAACACTGAGAAAGTCATTGCAAATCGATATCACGCGTCTTGACCGGGGGAGAATCAAGTGGGGAGGAAGTCTCTGGCCTACTACAGGGTCTGTCCTGGCTGGGACTTCTTTGGCTGGACCCCTTGGATGGTCCAGGCTGCCTGTGTCTTGATGATGTGATCATCCAGCAGTGCTTGGACGTCATCAGCTCCTCACGTGAAACACGCGAGGAAACACGAGAGACGCACCATGGACGCCCAAGTGGGGTCAAACACATTTTCCCCGCCATCAGTGTTCTTTTTAGGAATAGTAGTGTCAATATTGTATGTATATATGCATAAATGAATGCAATTGATGGCTTCTTGGAACGTTTTGGGACACCAAGTCGGGCCGGGCTCATTGGAAGTCCAACTCCAAAACCAGAATTCGAACAGTTTTGAAGGTGTTGGGGCCTCACTATGCAAAAACAGGTCTTATGTGTGCACGGCCCTATTCATCGCCACCGGGTATCACCAGGCAGCACTCTGAGCACAACTCACTTTTAGGCTTCCACAACGGGCAGCTTCACCTCCGTACCCAGTAGCATTCTCGGATCTACGTGGGGTTCGGATTTGCTGTGCAGGTCTTTTTAGGTTTGAGACTTTTTGGATTTACTGCTGGGCAGTGCACTGGGCAGGGTCCAATTTTTCTAAAGTGTTGCAATACTTTGGGCACGGAAGCGCCCAACGTATTGCAGCTCATTTCTGGCGCTTTGGAACAGAAACCTTCGATGTCCCGTCTCTGCCAGCGATTCTGATTTAAAAAAAACTTTTAAAAAAAAAAACATAAAACATTTGATAAAACCCAGAATGATCCTTGGTAGGATGGGATAGGTAGGCGCAGGTGGGTCTGGTAATTAGATTTCATTGGGCTTCATTAGGTGCCACGCGCATTCGGTTTCACAGGGCCTCCTGGCCCCGCCCCCCCGGGCCTTTCAGCAAGAAGGTGCCCGTGTTCTTGTAGGGCAGTGTGCCGAACCTCAAACGTCACAGATCGATATGATTGGCCAAGCTATGGCAGTGACACCTTTGTCTCATCCACGTCACATCTCCAGCGCTCTCTCTCTCTCTCTTTTCAGGTCTGATTTTTTGGATACTCGGATACACTCCAGCTCACTAGCTTGGATAGTCGGCAAGGCCATGGTCCTTTACAAAGGGTGTTTTTCGCGTTCGTTCTTCCGGGTATACTGCAAGGCCATGGTCCCGGAAGTGTTCCGGACAAATGGTTCCAAGACGCTTTCATGGCCGACACGACGGCAGCAGTATGGCCTCAGGCCCCGACGCCATGGCTTTCCATTCGTTCTTCATGGTCTGCAGGGCCACCTCCACAGCAGCTGGGCCACTAGCAAGAACGGCTCAGCATGGACAAATCCCACCCTGAGGTCAGTAGCCCAAACGGGTGTTCTTTCAATGGTCTGAATTCACTTCCCCAATCACGCGGGGAGACCCAATCACGTTCCCCAGCTCGAGTCTGTCCTTCCGATCCTGCCCCCCCGGTCCAGGGCAACCCTGGGGCCACGGGTTGTCACCGATGGCCATGGCCCTCTGACTCCTTCCACGACCATCGCCGAGGCCCACCTTCAAGCCATGCTGCTTCTGTGCAGAGGTGCTGATGGCCTCCACCTGCCCACGGGGGTCTCTCTCTGAGAGATGCTCAGCTCTCAGAGGCCATTCTACACCTCAGCCTCTTGGAAGATCCAAATTATAGGATAGTGAAACTATGGACCAACGGGCGCTTGAAGCATGCTTCAATTCAAATTCACTGGTGAGGTTCCACCTCTCGCCAGGGTAGACACACGTGGCTCGTTTCAGCCGGTGCCTTCTCCACATGGTCCAGCATACCAGCCTCCAGGCACCTACGGTCGTTCAAGTTGCGTGGTTCAAGGCACGCGCCGCGACTGGGGATTTCTCATCATTATCTGTGAAAGATCGGTCTGGGAAGGGCACATGGTCAAGGTCAGGCCATCCTCCATGTCGATGTCGACATCCATGTCCTGTGCGACAAAGGCAAAAACAACCCAAGGGTGAAGAAGGGGAGGGACATGTTTGAACCTACTAGAACCACCTCAAACGAACCTCTGATGAGCAAACATACCTCTGGTCTATCTGTCTCCATCATTCACTCAGTCTTCCAATTCCAAAATCCACTATAGACACCTACAGTATATAGACTATACTTCCTACACCTTCCACAATACAGTCCGGCATGGAACCAATCCCAAATGGTGGTTTCTACAGACCTTTGCCACTCCTTGGAGCTGCGCCTTCCTCTCCTAAACCGATTCGTCGTTCTTCTCGGTCGACCCACGGCACTCGCGTCATACTGTCGACCCGTCTCGTTGGTCACGTCACGGACGGCGTCCTCGAAGAGCTGCAGCAAATGCGAGGTTTTGATCGCAGGTTGGCACAGGCCCTGAGAGGCCATGGGAACCAACGGGATGATCCGATGATGATGTGACATGCTTTGGGTGTGCATGGTGTTCTCCTGAACTTCTGCATTGTAGCATTGTAGGGCTCCAACAAATCGAAAGAAGGACCCGGCAACCCTAAAAAGGCGACTAGCCACACGGATCCACACTCCCAAAACCACCTAAAAAAAACAGGTCCAGCATGGCTCCCTCCCTCTGGCGCCCTCCCAGAATGGCGCTTGCTGCGCTTGCCACATGCGCCTGAATGATGGGCATGTTCTTCTTAAAGGCTTGGACGGCGCTCCGAAGCTCCTGCGCCACCTTCTGGGGGTTCGGAGACCCTTCGAAGGACTTGAAGGCCTTGTAGGAGTCCTGCGCCGAGTCACCATCTTCGGACGCACGGTCGTGCGTGCTGACGGCCTCTGGATGTAGGGCTGGATGTGAGGAATGAGGGTGGCTGGAGGCAAAAGGAATCTTTGTTGGGGGGCGAAACTTCCCTCATTCCCAACGAGAAGCACCAGTCAGTTTTTGGCAGTCCAAGAGTTGGGGAAATCTCCAAAGCCAAAAGAGAATGCATGCCACACCAGAGTGTTCCACACCAGAAAATCCCTGATCTGTTTGATTTGAACTGTTCGACTGGTCCTCCGATGTCGGCACTGCAAAGTCCGGTGACGGCGGGTGCCGGGCGCTCCTTGTAGTTGTCGTCCACCGCCTGTTCAACCTCCACGGCTGACAGGTTCGCCAACTTCCCCGTGAGCCACTCCTCTTCGCACCTGGCCGATCGGCAGGCGATGGCAGGCGCAAGGGGAAGGTGTCGTCCGGTGTCACTGAGGCCCCGATTTCGGGGCGTGGCGAATGGACACCCCTCGTTCATCTCTTTTCGGGGCTTGAAAGTCCTGGACACAAAGAAAAAGAATCATGTCCAGTTTGCCTAGGTTATTGAACACGCGATGCCTAAGTGTCCTGGTAGGTGGATCTCGTGATATCGTGGATATGTCCCATCTCGACTCCAGTCTCTGAGGTCTGGACCCATTGTAGTCAATGGCCATTGACCACAAGTCGAAGTAAGGCTTGTACTCGTCTTGCACCACCTACACATGCTCCGCACATGTGTAGTGGGGCTGGTCCATCCACAGTTGAATGCCAAAGATTTCGGGGAGATGCCCCACGACCCTGGCTTCGGGGGAGGTGAACTTCGTACCAAGTGTGGGTGCCGGCCAACCAACCAAGAAAACAATCAAACCAACCAAGCCGAACCGACAACCATTAAGCATCAACGAAGAACAAACACATTGGATGCTGCAGGCGCAAAAATGTGCGCCAACATTGCAGCGCCAATTGCTATGAACAATCGAGCTCTGAAAGTTTGGGCTAACCACCGAATTCCAATGCCTCTGGGATCAATTCAGATTGGGGTGTGGTTAAAGCACCACGATGCAAGCACCTTCAGCGAGGCTGAAATCCCAAGACGGTCTGCCAGCAAAGACTTGAATGTAGCTTTAAGTGTTGAGATGTGTCTCTAGTCCGAATTGACCATTATGTTCCAACTTCAACCCAAAAGAGGGCTCACGCGACAAGCTGCCCCACGCAATTCAATTCCCCAGCAAGGACCTCAAGCTCTGAATAATCCTTCTGATCAATCTGGAACAACTTCTCACGGTCAGAGAAGGACTTGACCTCATAGACTCAGACTGTGATCTCTTGGATCCCTACTGATTGTAGGAACCCAATCGAAATAGTGTCACTATCTAAGTCAAAGACAGCTCTGAAAGTTGAGAGGAATGAGTGCTCACACGTCACAAATTCATGCGGTCTAATATGTGTCGACATGGGTCAATCGGTCAATCCTTTTAAAAACAAACATAGATCTACTACTAGCTTCTTGTTACTAGTAGCGATGGCCTCCAACCTAATTACAGTGATAGCAATGGCTTCCAAACTACTAGCTTCTTGTTCCCACAGATCTTCAGGCGCCGCTGCAGCATATCAATCTCATCAATGACACCATCGGCCGCTCGGGCACCGGCGCGATCAGTCGCACGTACGAGGTTGTCCTCGCAGTGTGAGATCTGGCAACTGTGAGATGTCGCCTACAACATGTCCCAAAAAAATGAGCCTCTCGCTTCCTCCCTTGAATCCAAGAGTTTGGAACTTGCTCCCTTCCTCACTAGGGATCAAAACGCTCCTCGCAACGCACGACCGGCGGAACGACTCGCTTCACGCTTCGGTCGGTCCACGCCGCGCTCCTGGAGGGTCTGAACGCGTTGCGCCACTTGCCCAGCCACGGCATAGGACTCCAAACTCTTCACCCATTCCAACTCCTCAAAAAGAGGAAACATGTTTTGTTTTTTCGGTTTTGGAAGGCAAAGGGGGGGTGCGGTTTGAAGTAGCATGAAAATACTTGGATGCCCTGGGGCGAAAAAGGTGGCTAGAGGTTTGGAGATTTCAGGTGATTGTGACTGGGGCTGGATGACAGGCTTTGAAGTAGCGTGAAGTATTCCCTGCATGGGTAGCGGGTAGCTACAACAGCATTGGTTGAGACACACGAGATGCTCAGCGGTGTTCGCTCGGCGCTTGAGAAGCTCTGGCAGCAAATGCGAAGCCACTAAGGCATGGACTGCTTGGTATTTCTGGAAGTCCACCTGATATTCTTCCACTTCACGCGTCAGCTGTTCCTCAGCTTGGCGCATTAGCATAAACAATTCATCAAACATATAGAGGAGAGGCAGGATATGATATTGATATGAATGATACGTATGATTTGCCCGATGTTCCTTCTCTGGTGACTAGTCTTGCCAAGCCCCGAACTCGAAAACCAGAGAAGATTCACTTCCAGGATGGTTCCATCACATAAAGGGTGTCTTATCAATCAGCTGCATTGCTCGGTCAATGAGACCCACGACTCTCCATCCAATGTTTACCCAGGAAAAATGATCACAAAACCGAATGAAACAAGAAACGCCCTCGAAGTTTAGCTTAGCGGTTTCACGAATGTCAAAGGTGAAACCGAACTTTCGAAGGAAAGGGAGCAGTCCGGCCCACGACTTGGCCAGTCCATCTGGGGTCCCTGCCATGAAAGCAATCTTGTCCTTGTTGAGCTGTCGGTCTGCCCTGCGAAAGAACAGATGAGGTCACACTGCCCGGGGCAGGAGGGATGGTCGCACCCAAGATCCGGGGCGGCTCGGGGGTCTGAAACGGACCGACGGACTCCAGTTTCGCACACTCCAGTTGGCAAAATAAGCCAACGGCCACAATACCATCTGAGACTCTCAAATGGATAAAGCCTGATAACATCGATGACCCGCACATGAATTCACGACCATCACCACGATATCTCGCGTGCGCATGCCGGGTCGAACGCCCAAGTCTCTTGAAGTCTCTCTCTCTCTCTCTTTCTCTTCGTTGACGATCTTTAGCCAAGTAGATCGCAGTGGCCCGGGACTCCCAGGCCTCCATGCAACTATGGATATGTCACGTCATTATCTCATGGATTCCACGGCATTTTTGGGGCTCCTTTTTGGACCTTTTTCGGAATCTAGGGAATGCGTGCTCCATCTTGCTCCCACGAAGCCCCAGAACCAGGAGCTCCAAGCTCCATTCAAACGACGTTCTTCTAGGCTCCAGGCTCCATGACATCCATGTTGATCTGGAAGGGCCACTCAAACCTGGGGGGGCGCTACACTGCTACGTGGTCTGGGACCGCATCAAAGGGGAAAACAACAACAACAACAACAACAACAACAACAACACCAACACCAACACCAACACCACCACCACCACCACCACCAGCGGCGGCGGCAGCGGCAGCGGCGGCAACAGGCAACAGGCAACAGGCAACAGGCAACAGGCAACAGGCAACAGCACAAACTATTGCAAACTGGTTTCCCCCAAAAAATGCGACGCCCTGGGTCCCTGGGTCATCTGATCTTCTGACGAGCTCACCAAAAACGGTCTATATAAGTCTTAAGTGCCCCATGGACATCTAAGCGCCCCTGCGAGCGAAAGGCTTTCTCCACGACTTCGCCCCCCAATCTGAGGTCATTTGGACCAACCGGTCGCCGGCGTTGCGGCGGAGTCGGTGAAGCGAGATGTGAAGTGAGATGCAACAAATGCAACACGAAGAGGACAGAAAAAGAACTTGAAATATCACAGCTACAGAATGCTATAGAGCTATATTTACTCTATAATACTCTATCGAACGCCCAAGACCTGTGTTGTCATTGTGTCCTTTCTGTTATTCACGTGTGCTTATGTTATCTCACTGGGTGAGGCACATCGTGATTGAAATCTTCGACCATGTTCATTTGCTGATGCACCACCCGCGTGCGTTCCTGAGATTCGCTTGGCGGTGAAGGGATCACCCTCAATTAGGATTTGGATGGATTTGGAACATGGATGTTTTTTGCTTGGAGATAAGCAGCATCGAATGCAACGCTTGAAGTCAAAAGCACTTCAGGATCATGAGGGCATCGGGGATGAGCATGTTCACAAGAGGGTGAATGAAAACTGTTGGGGTCAGGCTCTTCCACGTGAGAAGAAGCCCGCTGGAGTTCTTGCCAGG
This sequence comes from Durusdinium trenchii, assembly GCA_963970005.1. Taxonomy (NCBI): domain Eukaryota; class Dinophyceae; order Suessiales; family Symbiodiniaceae; genus Durusdinium; species Durusdinium trenchii. The sequence goes on from CAXAMN010003947.1 coordinate 187,455, forward strand.
GAGTTTTCACCCTTCACAGCTCACCAAGAGTCCATCAAGGGTTTCACCACCTTTTTCTGCACCACCTCCATGAACTCCCTCAAGTCGGCCTGGAGAACTCCACGTGTGATACACGCATGGAAAATTGGATGCTGGACACGTGTGGAACATGTAATGTAGGCATATATATAATCTAGATACCATATATAATATGTATATATATATATGTGTGTGTGAGAGAGAGAAACATATGATACAGTATATATTATGTATCTATATGTATATATATCATACAACTATATCTATGTCTACATTCTGATGGCTCCATGGTCGTGGTCATGAACGATAAAATAAGAGCCGGAGGAACCCTGTGCGAGCCTGTCACAACTATGAAGCATCCAACATAAGACATACAGGGCAAAGCCTATGCTCTACCCTCCCGTCATAGCTGCAAACCCGACTCTCCCGGCATGTTCCCATACCAATCCACTTCCGTCTGAGGAGTCGCCCGGTCTCTTATCGTCTAACGACGGCTCGCACCATGTCTTTCTCCGACTCAGGGCTTGAAAGAATCCGCTTGTGGGTGGAGTCCTCGGCGAAGTGTGGCGGAGCGCCCCAAGCCACTTCCGAAACGCAAACTCTGAAGTCCAAACACTTCATGTTAAAGTTTACGTGAGGTCTGGTTGAAGTGGTAGTGTACATGGCATCCTTTGGCCTTTGGCAAATTCTGCGGCTCGGTCGGGACATGCCGTGTCTCAGGTTGTGGCCCATTCGTTGAGGATCTCATCCGCTCTTTCTTCGATGCACTGGCTGCATTGGCCTCAGAGCGCTGGGCAGCCATGGCACCTCCAAAGATTTGTTGAAGTCGGAATTCTCCAAAACCACCTGGGTGCCCCACCTGGAAAAGCAGGTTAAAAGTCGGAATTTCTTGCAATCCTCCAGGCCCAGGGCAAGCCCGTAGTAGGGTTGTACGTACAAGTTGACCTTCGGAGGTTGCAAGTTGCAAGTACGATCAAATACATTTGGCGTTAGGGAAAGCATGTGGTGATGCCGGAACTATGTGGGACAAGTCCGGGCACCTGGGGACTACCTTGGGGCCCTTCAGGTGGCCGCACCGCGCACCGGCGGAAGACTGACTTACTGAGGTCGGAACGAAGGCACTCCTGGGCCAGCTTCTCCGCCTCGGGGGCTGAATGCAATCAATCAACAGGAGATTAGTACTGCTTATGTAGCAGCTAGCAACTGCGTGCATTGACATACACAATCATAACCGCGGAAGGCGTAGGGCTTAACACAAAAGACATCAAGAAATAGAGAAAAGTACAACGTTTCAATCAGGGCTTGAAACGAAAAGCCACAAGCTGATGTTCCGACCCCGGAAGCCTCAAGATCCTCAAGACTACAATGCTTTTCTGGATTTTGGGTTTATAGAGTTTGGGTGGCAAACTCGCGCGACGAACACAAACCCACCATGATGGGATGTGGGAAGCATCTCCCGACCCAATCTGCTTCTCAGCTGGAAATGGAATGTCGTCGTTGGATGGCTATGGATGGCTGATGATGATGATGATGATGACGATGATGATGATGATGATGATGGTGTGCTCCTTGAAGAGGCAATGACTCGATCCAAAACTGACAAATCCAAGATCAGCCAGGCCTTTTCAGCCAACAAATTGGTCATCGAAGAGCATCGAAGCCGAAAGAGAGGGAAGTCCTCCACATGGCTACGACCACAGAATAGAAACAGAAACTGGTAGACTAGCTCTCACAAGGGAATTCATCTTCGACACCTGGCAGTTTCCATCTTTGTTTATATGACAGGTGTTGCATCCAAACCCACTGAGAAGAGACAAAAAGAATCAAAAGCACCAAAAAGTCCATGACGATGCCATGACAATGTCTCGTGCCTAAAGATTCAAGAAATCCCTTATAGTACCGTGATCTATGCAATGCCTCGATTTGATCGGCAAAAAAAAGCGGGTCCACAAGGCTCTCGGACAGCACTTGCACTTCGTACTTTGCTTGTCTGTAGGCTTGAATGCCTGAGCTTGGGCAGCAGTCATTCCGAACAACCTGGATCGGCGGCCAAATAAGTGTCTCAGAATGTGATGAATGGGATGCCGGATAGCAACTCAAAATCTCAAATCAAAGTTGGCTGTTGGTGATATGTGGAATTCCGGGTGTCAAAAACACTTGATGGTACCTAGATGTACCTAGGACAAGCAGAAATCCGCCACCTTTTGACCGCTGAACTTGTGGCTGCGCAAGGCCCCGAACGTTCTCTGCACCCATCAATGTCAGTGGGGTCCAGATCTGGCGCATTCAGAGCCAGGCCGCGGCTTGCAGGGGTCAAAACTGGTCTGGAGTCTAAACTGTCTTGAGTCCAGACTAGACTAGAGTAACTAGGCACTGGTCTACATTGAACACCCTTAAGAGAAGCTGCAGTCCATGTGATGAGCCTAAGCACCTGGGTGAATGGGGATGTCTGTAGGCTGAAAAGGAACCATGTGCCGTTGTAGTGGAGTAGTGGAGGATAGTGAAGGCAAATAAAATGTTTCTTTGAGTATCTGGATCTGTCTGGATTCTGGATCCTCCAAGCATGCCACTGGTCGTCGCGTCAGCCACTTCTTGGCCATCTCTGTAGTGAGAAAGCACCCAGTATTGTACATGCATAGCTGCATAACATTACACAACTACGCAAAATGATCCAAAGCCTCATGCAAATTCCTGAGCGATATATGTCACTCATCTCATATGTCATAGGTGGCACCGGAATATCTAACTTCCCACACCTTCCACCTTTTCCTTCAGCAAGTAGGAATACTTCCGGAACCTCAGCGGTCACGCTCGGTCAAGTGTGGCACAGTGATGCAAATCAAAACCCCAACATCCATGGCTTGGCAGAACATCAGCACGATAGGGCCACACAACACCTGCCCGCCTCTGGGGAAAAGAAAGGCATTGAAAGCACTAGGAGCTGCACTGATTCAAGATCTGCTGTGGCCCCCGAGTGCATACGTCCACCACCTGCTGCGTGGTGACACACGCCATGGCCAGCCTCAGTGCCACTGGTGTTCGTTCCATGCGACGAGGAGGCCGAAGCTGGATTCAGTTCCATGTGAGTCATTCCCAAAGGACCCCATTTCAACTTGGGCGGGGCTCTATAGAATATCCAAGGATGAACATGTATATAGTATCCAATATGGTCAGCGTCCACGCCAGTCTCTTTGGCATCACACGTCTGTGACTTCTGTGGCATCCACCTCGTGTCTTTCGGTTAGGACATGGCAGGCCATCTGACGGCCGCCTAAGGCGGCCGTCTAAGCGGCTCTTTTGCTATGTACAGGGCGCTGGCATTTCCAAAATCGTTTGGTCGGCCGTGGAGGTGACGCCTTTCCCTCGCCACAATCCCAGGATTCTCCCGGGAAGCACCACCAAGGGAAGCACCGGAGCCTATGGGTTGCAGTTTCCCTAGCGTTGTGTTGGCGAGTCTCCCACTTGGAGACAAGCCATTGATTGTCCATCTGCCCACCTAGTGTATGAAGGAGCATCAACTCAACCAATAAACATGAATTTAGTACACAGTAATTGAGTGTTTTGCGAAAGTCTTGTGAACAGGCTTCCGTGGACAGGAGTGAGGTGAGAACCTACTGACACACACAACTCTTTGTCTTTGGACCTGCCGGCGCAGCTGCTGGCGCCGGCGCAGCAGCCTTCTCCTCCCTGAGGTGCGAGAGAGGTCCACGTATCGTCGGACATAGTAGTTGGACTCAAGATGGGAGATGTCTTGAAATGTATTGTTCTCGTTTGCATTTGGACGTGTTGTCGATGTGTTTGCCCTGCTGCCAAGTGGTTGCCTGGGAGTGGAAGCCATGTGGATGGCTGGGAAGGTCGGTGGAGGTGCAGGACCAAGTTTGAACAGTCTGCTTTGTCCCGGGTCTGCTTCGACTAATCCTCATGGAGGCTGTTGTTCCAAACTACGTCACCGGCCTATAGAACCCCAAGACTATCACTTGCAACAGGCTTCCCACAGTGTCAGCATGTCATCAAATAGCACTGCCACCGAGAAGCTCCTTTTCATCTTTGGTCCTTGGTGCTCAATCCATGTGAGCGTCTGCCAGAACGTCTTGTACAGCAAAGGGCGTGATTCAATCCAATCGCTGAGGGAGTTAGCCAAAGTCCTAAAACTCAAGACCGCTCTTTACTATATAAACTGATCATTGCCCGGTTTGGGGGTTGCTCATGTGGCTGCTTTGAGAACATCGCCACGCCGTCACTGGTTCTGCTGCGCTCTCACGAACGAATCAGCACACCCGGTGGTCCCATTCACGGTTCGTCTCTTTGAAGATCTTCGATCGTTGGTGGCAAACTCGGTGGCCAAACTTCTCCAGAAAACCCACGCCTATGAGATCCATGAGCCCGAGACCCTGGCCACAACCCCACCAAGACCAAGGCCCCGGCCCTCCAGCATCCTTGGGCAGAGCCAGGCTAGGCAAGACAGCCAGGCTACTGTATGTCAGGCCAAACCATTTAAAGGACTACCAGGATTTCCCGAGCGGACATGAGTGGAATGGGGTGGACCAGCTCTTTGGATCGTGAGGAACGTGGCCACTCCATGACCAAGGCTTGGAGGTTCGAGGGCCCAAGGTTGGGGCTGCAGTGTGGCCAACTTCTTGGACCATGTTTGGCTAAAAGCTTGACCGTCCTCCAACAACACCGATCTTGAGATCCTGCAAGGGAAGCTGTGAATTCTGCTGTCCACTGCTGTCCGAGCAATTCATGTGCCAATCCGAGGTGTCCTTCTGAAAAAAAAGCTTGCTCGTAGGAACATGGAGGAAATCCGACCGTGACGAACCTTCTTCAGGTTCTTTGACCTCTTTGGACAGAACAATGGATAAATGATGATAAATGGTATATGTTTTAATGACCCAACCGATGAACCCATCTTACTTGACAGAGGGCTACTTTGACAACCAACTGCATTCTTAGGTTGCAAACATCTTGGACATTGACCATCTCTCTTTGATATGCATCTGCGATCCAACAACTTTTGGAGCCAAGCCAATCGAAATCCAAGCCAGTCGACGAGGTCGACATGTCATCGGTCTTGCCGTCCCCGTGATGAGATGATGAGATGATGTCAGCCATAGACATGGTGTCAAGATGGTCCATATCTTCTTCGATGGTCTATGATGTCAACAAAAAAACTGCTCAGAAAAATGGTGTCAATATGTGTCAAAACTAACCTGGAAACACGCTTCGGTCACTCCACGGGTTCCGCGAGGAAGAGTCTCAAAAAGAAACACCTGCATGGCGTCTCGCATCAAACGGATCCAACTTGGGCTGCTGGGGTCGGTCGGCCTGCGGGGTATCATTGATTTGTCTGTCTTTCATTGGTGGGCATCACATGGACAATGCCAGGGCGCAGGACTTGCCGCCGGCTCCTCACCGCAAGAGGAAAGCCATGACAACTGATGCAAACCAGCTGAGGGTGAAACGTCAGGTTGAGGGTAAGCCGAGATGAAAAAACTCATACACCCCAATGGGAACATAGCATCCTCAAACTGATAGAAATTGCGCTCATCTTCCCATCCACGCAGAGGAAACTTGTTGTGCTGCTGTTTCTTTGGACCATTTCAGACCTGCTCATACCGACCTTTATCCCGGCTGTCCTCAGCTGCAGCTCCGCTTGTCTCGCCGGCCTCGGTAAAGGGCTGAGCACACAAAACCCGTTAAGGCCAGCTCTGGGCAACAGCCAGACATATACCAATGATGCCCCCCAAAAAGGGGGGGAAGTGTGACCAACAGAATGTCATCTCAGCCATTTCATATCTCAAAAGGAGTTCTGAAGAGGTCCCACAAAGTTGGCCTTTGGGGAAAAATTGCGAGGGCTTACCTAGCCGAGGACCTAGCCCTAGGGCTCCAACTACTACTCTTTTCAAAGGTGAGAAAATTGAAAAGGTGTTATAGAGAGAGAGAGAGAGAAATAGATTAATGATAGATTCATTTTGTGGCCTAACAGCCTAAGTAGACCTTCTGATCTGAGTAAACACCAGAAGTCACTCGGTCAGGCTGCATTGGGCAGGTGGTGCTTTGTCCCTCACAGGTGGTTTTGGGGCCGGGACCCATAGGGAACACATGTTTGAACATTTGAAGGGCCACCGTGGGAGTTCTTTTTTTTATGTCTCGTGTCGCCGAAGGCGACTGACCTCCTTCGAAATGCGCACGTGCGGACTTCGTGGACACGCGAACTCGTGCTGCTGGGACACACCAGCAGGCTCCTGATCGCAGCCGAGTTGGGTGAGGCGATACTAAACAGGTTACTCACACCATGACGGCTGCTATTGGTCCCTTGTTCTGAACAGTGATGCCTGGGTTGCCTATGTTCCACTTTGATTCATGATTGGAGGGAGTGTGAACCTCCACCTTGAGATGTCCGAATCTTGAGGAACATCGTTCAGAGTCCTCGGCAAACTCTACTTTCTTCTCTTTGTCCTTGGCACAAGGTGTCTGGACAGCAGCCACAGCAGTCCGCATTTCAACGCACGCTTGTTTCTTTGTCCATGCAGTTCTCTGGCACCAGTCTGTCACCCAATCCAACTCGTGCTTCCCGTTCCCTCTCTCCACTACGTGCCGCTGGGCAGCGCCAGCGGTGTGCAAAGAATCCCCATCACTGCGCACATCCTCCGGCGCCACACCGCCCTCCGCCAGCGCCGGCGCCGCCGAGGCGCCCGACGTGCGGTCAGCGACCGTGTCGGTGGGCGGCTCGTCGGGGTGAGCTGCGGTGGTGCCGGTGCCCGCACCACGCACCGGCGCCGTGCCCGTGCGCCAGGACTCCTCAGTGCCTTTGTCGGCCATGGTCGTGGTGGGGTCGGTGCCGTCTTCCGGCAGCTCGGTGCTATCGGCAGGCATGGGGCCATCTTCTGGCCCCTCACCGCCAGCACCGGGCCTCGGCTTTCTGAGAGGAATTTCGGCGTCAACTGGTCTCAAACAGAAATATATACACGCCGTGTGCATCCATTAGCCAGTTGCGCACCGCATGCGTGTTTCTTGGACAAGCCAGTCAGGTCATGTCAGGTTCACCAAGTGCCACATCCTTAAGTCATTGATAAAAGATCATGCCCACTCAATAAATTTGATGACCTCAAATAAAACAATAGGATGTCATATAGTTTGATGTCAAAGGATGCCATAGTCTGATGGTCGTATGACCTATGGTATTCCACAACACTGCGGAGCCTATGATATCCACATCACTGCGGCACTTGCCCCTTCTCCTCACGTCCCAAGGCACGGGGCTTCAGCAGGAGCTTCCTCGCCTGCTGCGGCACCCCACGCAGCTGCCCTGGAGGTGTAGGGCTGCTCTGAGCTGGGCCCCTGCGAAGGACAAGGCATTTGTTCCCGAGAACTTATTGAGTTGACGTTTTTGAATGTATTGGACTCTCTCTCTCTCTCTCTCGCTCTCTCACTCTGTCTCTCTCTCTCTCTCACTCTCCCTCTCTCTCTCTGCAGAGTCTAGCTGTCTCACAGCCGTGCCGCAGACCCCACAGGGACAGTCTGATGGATTAAGCTGCACTCTCACTTGGCTAACGCAGGTCGCACAAACCAAAGTGTTTAGCGTAGTTCAATAATAGTGTTTGGGGTCGCTTGCAGTAGTGCTTGCCCCAGGTGCTTTTCACCTAGCTCGCAGCTCAGAGGGCCCTCAGTGAGTGAGCTGGATGGTGGGGATGCCCAGCTTTCACGACCAACCGCGCCTCGTGCTGAGTAGATTGAGGGGCGCCCTGGCAGGTACAAGCGTTTCACCACTGAATTTAGGAAACAACAAAAGTGCTGTCAATCGGAAACCCTCTGGTTCCATCTTGTTGACCCTGTTGGTTTGATTGGCCATGTTTGTTTGAGCTCGGATCCACTCCTAGCTCGTTTGGTCTAACTTTAATTTCAGTCACCTTCACTGCTGCGCTTGAGGGTGGGCTCGGCACTTCAACATCACCCACTTCGCAGGGGACATCAGCATCAATCAAGCTCCACGCCAAACATTGTTCAGAGGCCACGGCCACGACACCGACATACTCACCCATTGCTTGGATCCAGGATCTCCCATCCACAAACTCCGTTCCATCCCGGTCAACATGGCTGGGGCTCCCCCCTCGCCAGCTCCAAGGTCGGATTGCTGGTGCCGTAGAGCGCATGTCCCCGGCTCCTGCGAAGTCGCGTGCCGTGACGGAGTCCAAAGCCAGGAAGGCCACTTCTAGAGTAGCTTCTTGTTCCTAGTAGTAATGCCCGTAGCTTCTTGCTACTAGTAGCGATGCACTTGTTCCCAGCACTGATTCCCCCCCAAGAGAATGAATGTCTGATGATGAGCCTCCAACTGGTGCGTTATTCAAAGATCCCGTGAGGAGGATGCTCCCCCAAATCCTAGGATGCGACATGATGCTTTCCTTGCTCACCTAGACTCAAGATCTCAGCCAGCCCCGTGGGTGTGATTTCTCTGTACCTCGCTCCCACACCTTCGGTAGTCCCCACGAGGCATACCAGGAGGTTGCATTGGCCTGGAGTTGCAGCTCGTCATGAGGACGCGACGGGTGTTCGGACTGTCACACGAAACTCCATAGGGAACAGTCCCAACATGCAACCGAACACAACTCAATGATCACTGGCCAATGCTTGGTCACTTTAAAAGTGTTGCTATGTACTATATATGTATTCCTGTATTCCTGTATCTTGGAGTCATGGGCTCTTCTCGACAAGGCAGACCTCATCCAGTCCCGTAGCTTCTTAGATTCTACCATGCGGTCTCTCAACGGCTCTCAAATGAGAATGAGTCCTCAATGCCCAAATGCCCATCCCAAACAGGTTCTGAAGAACATGGCCACCTCCATGTTCCTCTGTTCTGTTCCACTTCCACTTTGCTTGGTTTTGGCCTCTGCATGGAGCGCCGGTTCATCGGTGGGCTCCGGTAGGCCTGAAGCAGGTAGCGAGAGCGGTAGAGAAAGAACAGCAGTCGAGTCTTCTTCTAGTGTATTGCTGGGTTCATGACTCTCAGATGACTTAATCCCAGAGTCTTCTTACCATGCTCCTAGTAGTAAGGCCAGGAGGTGCGTTCGTAGCGTCCGATCGCTCCTAGTAGCGATGCCAGGAGCCCCTAGTAGCTTCTAGTTAGTGTATATAGCTTGACCGGAGATCATGTCAGCATGACTCTGGGATTGACAAACCTTCGAAGTCTTCACCCCCTCTAGCCGACCGATGATCGGTGGGATAAACATTCTGTAGAATGGCAAAAGAACAAAGAGACCATCTTCCAAAAGTGCTTGGACGGCCTGCATCGGCGGAGGACTTGCATACCAATCCGGATACCATTGCTGCTGCTGCTGAAAGGCTTCGGCCGCTGTAGCCGCTTGGGCCTGGGCCTCCTCTGGAAGCATCTCCGGGATCTGACCGCCAAAGAAGTCGCCTTTACCGGGCCACTTGCCGAAGGCCTGATGCACCGCCAGTTTCCACGTTGAACGATAAATGAGTTCAAGAATATCTCAACATCAAGAATAGTTCAACTGTCCAGTTGAATCTCGAAATGTCCGAGAATCGCTCGCGCCTTGCCCTTTCCGCCGCCATAGCCTTTCCCTTTGAAGTCTGGAGGTCCTTTTCCTGAGCCATAGCGCGTTCTGTCATGTTCTGCCCCCAAACCAAGGCGTGCTGCTTGGCCATGTCATGCCCGTAAGTGCAAGCCAGCATCCCATCATGGACCGCCGCTGCGCAGTACCTGCGTTGTGTAGCGACTGAGCATCTCCAAACAACAAAACTTCGATTCGTAATACTCATACTCATAGGACCTTTTATCAAAAAGATACCTGCCACAAGCCCTTGCTCGCCCCATTCCTTTGCAAGGCCAAAGGAATCAATGTGATCCAACTGCTGTCCACAACGCCAGCCTGGATCACCCTTGAAGCCGCCCTTCCCATGGCCCTTCAGGTCGCCCTTGTCGCCCTTCACATGCTCGCCCTTCGCACCGGGACGCATCTGCTGCAAGTCAGCAGCCACCTTTAACCAGGCAAACAAGCGAAGCGGCGACTCTTACTCCACTGTGACCGGGTGGAGAACCCCAAATCTACCCTTGGCTCACCGTATTGGAGCTGCCAAAGCTAGCTTCGCCTGCCTCTTACAAGTTTGGATGCCCTCTGCACACAGATGCTAGTTCCCTCCAAGTGTTCAAGATTCAGGCTGCAATGCGCCTGAATGCATCCTACAGCATCATCATGTCCAATCCTCGTCCTCCAAAACAATATGAGCCAAACAGGGTCATCTTCACCATCACCAAAAGTCCGCTCATCTTCGATCCTCGGCCTGGCTTTGCTGGTCCTTCAGCTGCCTCAAACGGCTCACCTGCTTTGCCAGGCCCGGATCCACCAGCTCTGAGGCCGCCTCACCACCCTCAGCACCTGCGAGATGGGCAGTGGAGGGGGTAGAGGGGAATCATGAGAGATGACTCAAGTGACTGCAACATGAATAGCATAAATTATTGACGAGCTTTCGAACATGGTTCTTGGATAGATTTAATGTGCATTGCACATTGACCCTGCTTTGGTGGGGGGACCCCACCAACCCGCATGCGTTAGAACAACGGGCCGGTACTTCGGATATATATAAATATATATATATATAGAGTGCATCAGATTCGGATAGGCCTTCAGGGGGGAAGAAACTCTGATTCTGATTTTGGCCCCTTTGGCTGGCTCCAACGATGCTTGAGGACTTACCAGGGCAAAAATTCCGGCAAAGGTCGGCAAAGCCTGGTGCTTGCCCATGCCTCAGCCATGCCAGGCCAGGGCTATCCAGGTGAGGCTGCCAAAACAACACAGGGTGCTCTCAGTAGCTTGATAGCACAACACCACAATGATTAGCAGCAGCAACTGCCAAATAACCCAGAGGCAATATCGATTCCCCTCCACTGGGAGCCCCAGACCGAACCCCAAACCACACTACAATCTGTGACAAGGAATGGATGAGGGGCCAAAAGAATAAGAATAGCCTCAAAAAAATGGTTCGACGGTGGTCACAGAGCGAGAAATGAACAGGAAAAAGAGACCAGGGAAAGGACAACAGCAGCAGGGCGCCCGACAGGAGGATCTGACAGCCCCCACGCAGAGCAAACCAAAGCACCAAAAAAGACAACAAAAGAGAACGAAGGATAGAAATGTTGGACACGGCAAAGGTGAGCTCTATCATCCACCAGAGGACAAAAACCAAAAAACTGAGAGACTTTGGCGACGGCGTGCAATATTCAATATTTGGTGTGGATATGCGATGGGTGACCTCTAAAACAGGCCCAGTACAGATTTCGTGGTGCTGGAGGGGGGGTTGCCAACTACAAAGGCCACCAGACTCAGAAGTTCTTCAGAAGGCATTAAAATAGATCATCATCGAAAACTACACTACACATCCTATGGCCCCGTCAATGAAAGGCTCATCCACCACAGGACAATGAAAGGATGCTTGCAACACAAAATCCACAAGGTTTAGGCGAGTGCGTGCAATATGTTGTGTGAACATGCGATGGGTGAGCGGCTCAAGGCACCACCAAATAGATCACCATCGAGAACTACACACCCCATTGCCTCATCCATGAAGGGTACCCAGAAAGTGACACAAAAACCAAGGCAACCGTTCAACCGAGTAGTTTTCTGTTTTCGCAAACCTCGTGTTTGTGACCAATGGACCACGAGGCCAGCGGACCAGGGGACCAATGGACTAGGGGACCTACTCAGGATAATGTTTGTTTTTTGATCCGGTTCTTTGTTTCTTTTGATCTAGAATCTAGATGCCGCAAAGAATGGCCTTGGGGTCTCCTGTTGCAAGCATTCCCATTTCAAGCAGCAGCTTGCTGGTCCAAAGCTTCGCCCTTTCCAATGTGTGTTGAGGTGCTTCCACACATGACTCAGTTGCACCCCAAAACATGGAACACGCCAATCAGCCGCCCCAGCTAGATTCATTTGGGGATCCACTGACTAGTGGCTAACTCAATGGGGCAACCTGGGGCCCTGACAAAACTGCTTTCATCTGCTCTGCTTGCTTGCTCAGGTCCGCCAACCTGAGGATGGGTTCGGGTCAAACACCTCCCTACAGCTTCACCAAGCTCACCGGTCGTGGATGTTCGCTGAAGCTGCGGTCGTGCTGTCGAAGTCATCCAGCTGAAGGGTGCAACTCATATTCTGACTCCACGAGTTGGAACCAAAAAAAAACATTAACCTTGTTCCACCTGTTCTCGTTAAGTGGGGAGACCAATCCCCTCAAACAGATCAGTTCAAGGTCTACGGCCCATCTGCGCCGTTTAGGGCACCCGGCCGCGCTCGATGTTCCTCCCGCTGCTGCGCACGCTGCGCCGCCATTTGCGCCAACTTGGCGGCTCCAACTGGCGAGTCACTCCATCGCGGCCCCGAAGCCAGCAAAAAAGGGCCGGTGTTCATTGTAGCATGTTATAGTCTAAAGCTAAAGCCTGGCTAAATGGGACCCAAATGGGAAACTGGTCGTGTTTTGGATGGGCGCTCAGGATGCGCAAGCTTGCCCGAAAGGATTGCGTTCGCCGCGGCGAGCGGAGACTCGATCACAGGCCATCAGGGTTCCCACACCGAAGGCCTAAGCCTTCTGGTCTTGAAACAAATGCCGATCACCGGCATGCGTCAGTTCCTATGGTGTCCTGATGATTCAGACGGACCAGTTGCCATGCGCAATGACACGAACGATTTGAAAGAATGGGACTTCCAACAGTGGTAAATAATCCAAAAGAGGCTCTATCCGCATACATGCAGCCCATTCTTGAAACCACATGTCGATGCATCATGATACATCATGATCCTCAGTGCGTGGCTGTGCTCATATGTGGCGCCGCACGCACCTTCTGTGGCCAATCCCTCCGGCGCCTTCCTCGGGCTCTTCCCCCCGCAGGCCGGCGCTCAGCACCCTGAAGATCCAGTGTCACGGTGAGTGTCAGGGTGAGCGGCAAAGTCACCCCCCAAATAGATGAAAAGCAAGCCAGAGAGGGGAGAGACAGACAGACACAGACACAGACACAGACACAGACACAAACAGACACAGACAGACAGACGGACTGAGACAGATAGACAGACAGACAGACAGACAGACAGCCAGACAGGCAGACAGGCAGACAGGCAGACAGGCAGACAGGCAGACCAGACCAGACCAGACCCGACCAGACCCGACCGGCCCCGACCGGACCAGACCAGACCAGACCAGACCAGACAGACCAGAACAGAACAGAACAGAACAGACCAGACCAGACCAGACCAGAACAGACAGACAGACACAGAGAGACCAGACACGGACAGACAGACACAGACAGACAGACACAGACAGACAGACACAGACAGACACAGACAGACAGACACAGACAGACAGACAGACAGACACAGACAGACAGACAGACAGACACAGACAGACAGACACAGACAGACAGACACAGACAGACAGAGACAGACAGACAGAGACAGACAGACAGACAGAGACAGACAGACAGAGACAGACAGACAGAGACA
>CAXAMN010003947.1:201475-262613 GCA_963970005.1 Durusdinium trenchii
CAGACGACAGAGACAGACGACAGAGAGACAGACGACAGAGAGACAGACGACAGAGAGACAGAGACAGACAGACAGAGACAGACAGACAGAGACAGACAGACAGAGACAGAGACAGACAGAGACAGAGACAGACAGAGACAGAGACAGACACAGACAGACAGACACAGACAGACAGACACAGACAGACAGACACAGACACAGACAGACACAGACAGACAGATACAGACAGACAGAGACAGACACAGACAGACACAGACAGACACAGACAGACAGAGACAGACAGAGACAGACAGAGACAGACAGACAGACAGAGACAGACAGAGACAGACAGACAGACAGAGAGAGAGAGAGAGAGATGGAAAGAAATGACTATCCCCTCTCTAAAGCTTGCAGTTAAACCATGCCATATCAAATCTGCGGGCCGATTTTGGAGACCACTTGATAGGTGACGTTCAAAAGATCCACTAGCACAGGGCGGTGCTGAGCAAAGGTCGCAAAGGGGCCTGTCTTGAGGTCTTCACCTTCTGCAACCCTTGGGTTTTCACATTCAACCGTCAGCAAGGAGAGCTTGATAGAGAAGCTGTTCTTTCCCACCTTTGTCCCCTCTTTGGGCAGCGAACTGGGCGCGAGCTTGGCCAAGTCTCCTGAAGGAGACTATGTAAGTGTCATCGAATCAAGGATGCTCAGGCATGCCAGTAACTGTAGGTGTTATGTCGAGACTATCACTAATACCATCCAATACCACTTGGGTGATGGATCAGTTTTGAGAACGATCTTCTGCTGAAACGAAACCCCCAAAAAACCACGCCCCAAATGGGTGTGCCCTCCACAACGCGGACACCCTGTCACTGCTTTTGCTGCACCATCCCAGTCCTGAGGTCGCCATTTTCGAAGGCCTGGGCGTTCAGCTGTTCCCGGCGATACAGGGCGAGTCCCAGTAGGTCGCCATTGAGTCCGATACAGTGTGAACGACGCCACAAACCATCAATTTTGGACAAAAAAGGGGGTGATGTGTTTTCTCCTTTGTTTGTGTTTTCTCTTTTTAAGCCCGCCCGTACTTGATTAAGTACGATTAAGTAGGTGCCTACTTAATTAAGTAAGGGAGTAAGCTACCAGCTACTAAATTCTAGTATATAATTGGATGCAGGATTAGCTCATGCGTCTTCAAAGAAGCTGGGTTGTAGCTGAGGGCAGGAGATTCCTTGAAGAAGCGCTCGAACTAATGATTTAGTTCCTAGATGTTCCTAGATTTTGTGGGAAATTCAACAAATCTAGGGTTGTATATATCACAATATCATCATTATATATCATGAATGTTTTTGCTGCTGCCCTGTCTTAGTGCTTGGAGGCTGGCAAGGGAGCCAGCCCAAGGCCAATCATCAGTGCAAACAATGTGACATGTGCAAACCCACCAGACTAGCAATCCACCCACACACAGCCACTCATCTCACTACATGAGGCCATCCCATAGGATGTGAGCTTCCACAAGCAGGCATCCCGGAATCCCTACCAATGCATCAAAATGCATCCCCGCAAACTCGATCTACTCGCCCGTCTCCACCATCCGCTATCAGAAGCAAATCTATCTAAAACCTCTACAAGCCCATGCAACATCCAACCCCCCAGAAGCCCAAACAGCTTCTGATGGCTCTTCTCACCCAGCTGCAAATGTCCCTGCTGCACCGCTCGCGCCGTGAGCTGCTCCCGCAGCTGCAGCACATCCGGCAACTTCAGCGTCTCGCCCTCCGGCTCCTCGGGCGCGCCGCTTCCGGCGGCGTCCTGGTGGAGCCATGGGGCCAACACGGTCGTCTTTGAGCAGAATGTCTTCTGCTGATTTCTGTCGCTAGAGATATGAGATGCGCTTCCCAACACCGATTCGCGGTCCCATCACAAAGCTGCTGGGCGACTCCCCCATGCTCAGCCCTGTCTTTGGATTGCGAATGGCAAGGAACATGCTCCGACGTATCTATATGATGTTATAGAATATGTTTATGCCTACCTTGGTGTGGTTTCAGTGGTCAGTCAGTGTGGGTAAATCTTCCACATCTTCCACAAAGGGTCAACAAATCCGCCCGCACGGGCATCTGTATCCGGATGGCCGGATGGCATAGTCAATCGCAAGATTTCAGCTTTAGCTGGGTGGGGGCCCTTTATCGGCCAAGAAACTTGAGTTTTTGAAGGTTGTTAAAAAACACCAGCAGTTAATGAAGGCTTTGGGACACGCACATGTTTGAGTGGCACTAACAAACACCAGCGGCATCATGGTACGGCTCTAGCTGGCCAGGGGTTCGGAATGGGCCAGATAGAACTGAGACGATGGGAATCTACAGTATGTTTTTTAAATGGCACTCAGAATATCTCTTGAAAAGCAGTTTGAATCTAGCCACCACCAGTGCTTGCAACCATGCTATAACGCCACAAATACGGCAACATTGCCACAAACATTTCTCCCTGCGCTGGTGGACCCAGCCGCGTAGCTGCGCGAATAAGCCATTTGCATGTTACATGGATCCTACTCACTCTGAGTTCGTCATGGTGTACGGCCCACTCAAAACACTGCCTCGCCTCTGGAGGGATCCCATCTGCTCCGTCCTGGCGATCTCCAACGGAGTGCAGCGCAAAGCAGAAACATTGCATCGGTGCGTGACATCTCCCTCTCCTGTCTGGGGGGGTGCCCACCCAAATCACCGGAAACCTCCACATCTGAAGATTTGGGCCAATCAAACCAAAGGAATCTCAGGCATCGATCGATCAACTCCGCGGCAGTCCTCTTTACTCACACTCTTTGGCTCTGCCTTGCTGAGTCTTTGCTGTGCCGCAGCCAACTTCTGCTGAAACAAGGCCTCAATGGTGCCGTGTCTTTGGGTGCACGGGTTTTTGCGAAGCTCACTGGCTCAAGTGATCGGTAGCAAAAGCTGCTCTGTTCCTCCACTAGTAGGCTGTCTTTGAGCTCGTGCAAATTAACCGTGCCAAGCGTTCCAGAAGGGCATTGGAGTCAAAACTCCACTTGTACTGGCTCACGGGCTCACGGCATCCAGAACATTTTTGGAACACCTGGTCTCCCTCTGAATGATGTGTTGCGTCCCAGCATCATGACGCTTCCCAAAGCCCGAGAGGAAATCAGTGTCAGGCATGCCTGGCACTGATTGAGACATGCAGTGTGCATATTGCGGAACACTTACGCTAGCAATCCGTCCCATATACCCTCCAAACGTGAAATGTTCTCGTTAGATAGGTCGCACAACCACACGCATAGATCTCTCAAGATTGCTTCCAACATCTTCCAACTATCTATGGAACTGTGATGGATTTGTAGCTCAAATCAAGATTCATGCCCCTGCCTTGGCCTTAAGCCACGGCAGGACCGCGCGATCGCCATGCCAGACTCACACTCCGCGTTCTCCAAACACAGTGATCGTGCCATGTGCCCAAGCATGAACCACCATGGCATGTCTCCCAAAACAACCATCCAAAACCGTATCCATGAAACAGCATCTGCGATCTGCATTGGCACTTCCACCTTTTGCACAAGGATGGTGGACATGTGGCTGCGCATCTTGGACCATCAAGGAGCCCTTCACTCCAAGCGCAAATGCTTGCCAGCGTCTTCAGAATTCGCAAGATACCGAGAAAGAACCGCTCGCGGCGAAGGCGCGGATGTATCGCAGATCCCCTTATAGGCTAGGAAAAGCAAACGTCCGTTAAATCATTCAAAACAAGTTGTCGGCCCCATGACATTGGTTCGCAATACTTAACAAGATCCGCCACTGGGGAGTCCTATCATCCATCAAAATCCGGAGTGCCCATCATATGGGTCACAAATGGTCACAATATTGTCACAATGCTACCTAAAACGGCCAATGACCCTCTATCTGTTTCGGAGCCCTGAGTGCCGACGGACCGTAGTCCACGTCCTCGCCATCGGGACCTGCAACATCAGGGCCGAAAGAAACTGGGCTTCAGTGGAAAGACGACTGGTCCCGTGAATTGGGAATCTGGGCTTCAGTCTCTAAGCCAAAAACGAAGAAATCATAAGCGATTCTCAAAGAAACTCCGGAGTACCTGCTCCAAGTTCCTCAGTTTCCTTCAGGGCCCACGTTTGCTAAACCTCTCCCCCATGCAGTTCAAAGCGCACACCTAAAGATCCTGATTGACGGACTCACTAACTACAGGGTTCCAACACTCAGATTTGTTTGGTCATTCTTCCAAATGCTAGTGAGTTCAACATCAATCTTGTCTCAAAATGAAGTGGGCCACCTGAGTCACTTAGGAGTTCAACCTTCATCCTACTGATGGCAATCCTCCTCTTTGACAAACCCATGCAGCCGGCACCCGTGCTGCACATTCCTCTAGGCATCCGGCTTAGCTCCGGGGTGAAGAGCACCTTCTCTTCCACCTGGGCATCAGGCACGCACGCACACCACATTGCGTGGCACACCGCGCGGCTCATGCGTGCCAGAAGGAGTTGAGGGCCGGGCATTCGTGAAGGGCATGAGCTCTGCCTCCATGGTCTTGACCTCGGAGGCTTTGCGTTGGCGTTGCATGTAGGGTTAAGACTTGCAACGACAGGCAACCACTGGAAATTTAGATCTATGTTTTTGTGAGGTCCTGAGTAAGGAACTCAGCAAGAAAATAGTGAACATAGGTTGGGGTGTTCGTGCAACATGTGGAAAACAGCAATCAACAAGTGATTGCGGAGACCTAGGAAAGCAAAGCATGGACAGGAAAATAGCAAGAAAATAGTGAGAAAATAGTGAGCATACTGACTGACATGTTGTGAAACGCCTCCCGAAACAACACGTGACGTTTATATATTAGGTTTCGATTCTGGATTGCTTTTTTGATCACATGTTGGCAACCTTTTTTGCTTTCTTATTGCTTTTGGTATCCAAATAGTTCAATCACATCACCTTTGGATCGCTTGCTGCTCACCTTTCCGCTCACTATTTTTGACTTGTCCCCTATCCTGCACTCTGAGATTGCTTTTCGTTTGCTCCAACTCCTACTCCGAAATCACTAAAAAAATATGTTGGCCACCCTCAGCGGTTGGCTGGACTCCATCTCTCAAATGTAGGGACTCGTGAATGCCGGCTTCCCCAGAAAATCGAAAGGGCCGGGGATGTCCCGGTCATTCTTTTGGACCCCAAAAAGGTGGAGTTCACCGAGCCGGCAACGGCCATGTGCGCCCGACATTTTTTGGGCACCGGACAATGCTAGTACTACGCACTGCCTCCTTCAGCATGCTGTCGAACTCATTCAGGAAGTCCTGGCATGCCATGACAGGAGGATCATCTATCCATAAGAATTGTATACTTACCTCTGAGGGTGGTTTTGAGATATTTTGAGGGTGGACGGTTTGATAAGTTTTGCGAGATGAAGTCCTCTACTATGACAAATGCATCCACTCGAAATCAGCTAAAGCTGAGGCTAGCTGTCTAGCTGCTGCCAAAAGAGAGAGAGACAGAGAGAGACACACGCCAAGAAATCAGTTGAAGGTGACTTGAGCCCACAATCCCCAAGATCCAAGTCTTATCTCCCGTCCGTAGGCTCTGGCTCCAAGTAGATCTCGTCGTTGTCCGCCTCGCGAGATCATTTCGACGCGTGCCGTCAAGGCGGCAGTCCACACTTGGAGATCCATTGTCACAACATACGTGCATGTAAGCTTATCTATATATATATAAATTCATCATATCCTCCTTGGTCTTGTTGTGGGGTGCACATACTAATAGTTTCACTTCAAGTGCTTTCCCACCACTGGGTGAATCCCGGGATCCTTACTACTCCTGCTGCTGCTTGCTCCTGCTCCTGCTCCTCCTCCTCCTCCTCCTGCTGCTGCTGCTGGGTGAATCCTGCACACCATCTGACGATCTTTTCCAATTGACCAGCCTCAAGGTCCAAATATATCAGCGGATGGGGCCGCTTCTTCTTTGGATCTGGCAGGAAGGACTTCCTCAGCGAGCCATTTTGAGCTCGCTTCGACCAAAGCCGAGCGGAATGTAACATACTCATCATCATCACGGACCAAAACAGTCGTCAAACGGGTCATGCCACTGAGAAACGAACAAAAGTACGGTCTGCACCCTTCTTGAGGTCATTGATATTCTTGTTGGTAGACAAAGCAGAGAAACACATTTATTCTGGTGCACGAAGACATCTGCTGCCGGAAATCCGCTGATGGAAATAGGTTGTCCATTTGAAGCGTCATGTTTCATTGGTGTCGTTTTTTCCGGGTTTCTGGGGTCTTAAAGCGCCAAGGCTCAAGAAGTTGCTCCAGGATTCCATGGAATCTTCCACGAACCTCCGTCCAAAATCCAGTGACCCAACAACTCCCGGAAAAAAACGAGAATCCATTGCTTCGGTTCCATCTACATGCATCATCATGCACACCGTCCCCCTGAGCTCCTGCAACAAGCTCTTCCCGCATCTGGCCCACCACAACTTTCGGTCCCCATGAACCAGTTGGTTGGCTGCGAAGAAACGGGTCACTCGGAGCCACCAAACACGATCAGTGCCACTGAAGCTGATTTCTCGGTCTGAAACAAGCACGCGACAACGACCCCGAACGAGATCGGGGCTAGGTAAAATATAACCACATCATCGGTTTGAAGAAACCGGCATCATAGAATATAAGAGTAATCGGTAATAATAGGTTTAATTGAATATGCTTAATTTGTTCGGTCCCAAAAAGGATGTTCCTGCTCGGGGACCTGCAGACTTGAAGTCGGCGTCGCGAGCTCTGGAGCTCTTGACTCTGCGCCGAGTGGCCACCGAAGTTGAGAATTGATGATCAAGTCCTCGGATCAGCATGGGTGCTGAAGACAAAAATCTCACCAAAGAAACGTTCAGCTGGCATCCCGGGGGGGCATGTCGACCATTATATAAATGAACGTGTGGAACTTAATCGTCAGTTCTGCGAACGACAAGAAGGCTTCAACGTTTGGACCTGCAACTCGTGGTGGTGCTGTGAAGATGGCAGAAATTGACTGTAGACAACAACAACCGATAAAAACAACAACAACATAAAATAGCAAGAAGGATGCAGGATAATTGCCATACAATCATGGAAGCTTTCTCAGCCCCTCTCTTTACGAAAACGCGTGGTCTTACAATGTCTTTACCACGGGGCTCTGGCATGGTCGAACTCTTCCACACATCAAAGTCAAGGTGCTAACTTTCGAAGTAGCGCATGCAGCGGACCTAGGAACCCCCAGGTACTCCGAGCCCAACGGGGAGTACTCCGAGCGAGGGTTTACACAACGAACTCTCCAAATCCAACGCCTATAGTGACTTCTGCATTCGAAAATTAAAAAACAACAACGACATCCGAAAAAAGGACGGTTTTTCTCTATGTTGGGGGTGTGGAAAGTTGTCTTGAGTGGGCAGCTTTGCATGTGCTTC
Organism: Durusdinium trenchii; assembly: GCA_963970005.1. Classification (NCBI taxonomy): domain Eukaryota; class Dinophyceae; order Suessiales; family Symbiodiniaceae; genus Durusdinium; species Durusdinium trenchii. Next base: position 208,874 of record CAXAMN010003947.1, read on the forward strand.
TCGAAGTCGTCGCTGAAAAAGTTGTAGTCGTCTGAGAGCTTATCTAGCACCTGGCATCAGCGCGGGGCCGGCGCCGGAAGACCTACAGATGCCACGGACTCCTCGTGTCGTTGCGCAGCGCCCAACAAACATCAAGCCCAAGCCCCGCTTGTTTCTGGTCGGCCTCTGCAATGATGTAGTCGCGCCAGCCACGCTTCAAGTGGGTGGTGATTCTTTCGATATGGTTCTTCTGATGCTCGAACATGTCCTCCCGCAGGCGGTCTCATCTAATCTAGACCAACACGGATCCATGTGGATGCACCCTGTCGATGCATCCTGGCGAATAACTTCCCACTACCCACCCATCCCACCAAACCCTCCCAAACCCTGCCCCAGTCGTTGCCTCGCCCAGCCCCGGTCCTGGGGCTCGAAAATCACCGAGTCGCCGTTCTTGATGAGCTTCCGCTGCCGCGTCACGTCCACGCCACCCACACGGGAGGTGTCGACCAGCTCCATCTTGGCCACCTCGTTGATGTACCGCCGCCAGACCTCAGAGGACACGGCCAAACAGGTGGCTGGCACATATGGGGTTGATGGTGAATGGAAGGTCAGGTGGCTGTTTGCCCCAAAAAACCGGCAAGGGAGGATGGGAGGTTTGCCAAATGGGAGGGTTGCAGATGATGAGGCAACCAGCCATCCGAAAACAGGTTGGTTGCTCTGCCCATCGCACCTGGCTGGTGATGGCGAAAATGCTGGAGCCCAGAAGTGGCATCTGCAACATCTCTTTGAGAAGCTCTCTGACGCCCATCTGGCGGCCGAAGGTTGGACGGATCTTGTTTCCGATGGTTGACACGGATGGCCAGCTGCAGATTGATATTGGAAGATGAACAGAATTGAACATATGAAGAGCATAGCTTTGGCTCTTTCGCATTCTTTTGCCATGTTATGTACCATTCGCTGGTGGGGCCGCTCATCTACAGGAGAACCCGACCCAGGTCTGTTCGCAAAAAGATCATCAATTGCGTCCGAATCGATTGCGCAAGTACTCCATATAGCTCTTGCTGAGGCGATCTGATTCTCCTAAAAGACAGTAGAACCAAGGCCACCAGGTCAAGAAGCTTACTGAGGGGTGGAGATCCAGCAAAAACGTCACAGTCCCAGTCACCCAATTTATCGACGAGAAGGATGGGGCCTCATGGAAACCCCAAAAAATGCCTCGTCCTGCCCGCCTCCCTAGATCCCAGCCAAAGATCCCAGATCCACGGATAGGAAATGCGAAAACTCTTCCAATGATGGTAGTAACACCCAACGGGGAGAGGAGCTGTTGCTTGGGATTGCTAAGGCTTAGGCCAAGTTGCATTTGGACAAGAATGTCACGGACAAAATACAAGAACTTCACACCTGGGGTTGGGGATTGACATGTTTCAGTTGATGATTGCCTCGGCTTTTGCATGCTCCACCAGCCCCGATTCCGGGCAAGGCAAGGGCAAGAAGCCTGAGTTTTTGTACTTTGCAATCACAATCAAAAAAAGAAAACACTCTATTAGGTTGGAGACCATCGCTCTATAGGATGGAGGCCATCGCTAGTAGGTTGGAGGCCATTGCTCTTAGGTTGGAGGCCATTGCTATTGGGTTGAAGGCCATCGCTTCAAACAAACACGCTCTTGGCCTTGGGTGGCCAAACGACATTCCAACACCTCGAACCATCGAGACATCGCAACAAGGCTGTGCATTCAAGAGCAGGTGAGCAGCTGCCCATGACGGATGCAAACTGCATCGAAAATTCGTTGGACTCATCCGGAAGATAGGCGTCCTGTCAACAAAGCCACCTCTTGTGCATGGTGCAAAGTGCAAAGCCAAAAGTTCTGAAAAAGCATGAATGTCCCACGTCCTTTGTGCCAAACAGCGGGATCAGCTCCACCTTCACATTGAACCTAGGTGAGCAACATTGTCAGCAAAATAATTCACACCTGGACACACCAAAGGCTATCTTGTTCCGCAGTGGATCCCAAATCGCTGGGTCAGGAGTTGACATGATTTGTCTGTGAACCTTCTGCACTTTATGCATGCATTTACCGATTTACCCCCCCTCTCCCACACCAAGCTTACTAAACAGGCCCAAGCACAGCTTCATGGAGAGGATGTAGTTCTCCTCGACTGATGCTCATTGCGACCGGGAAAGGATGTTTAAAAAGCAGCTCCTCACTTTGGTCACCTAAGAAATCCAACAATTACATAGCCGCTGCAAAAAACATGGTAGTGAAGTAGTGAGTGGGGCGCACCTATTGAATCCTTTCGAAATACATTGTCCAACTCTCAAAGTTCCAATCTCACTCAGCAATCACAACATCACTACAAATACAAGAATCTTGACCCTCAAATACATAGACATACTCATAAGACATAGATTGCAAGTCCCTCTCAAACATGTAACCTGCAAAGCTTGGACTGTAAGAACCCCTCCACGACTTCCCCACCCCCATCAGCCTCCGTTCCCCGCCTCAACCTCTTGCATCAGCTCCCGGATGGTGCTCCCATGGCTATTGGGCTCCTCCAAGCTACATCGCTCCAAGCCTCAATCGAACACCAACCGCCCTCCCACCGACTGGTCTCGGACCGGATGGGTCGAAGAGGACCACGGAGCAAACAGCGGCTGCAGCTGCACACGACATGAACTCCAAAACCAGCCGCCTGTAGTGACTGTAGTGAATGAAGCACACTGCTGTTCTCGAGGTCCATGTTCGTTCTTGGGAGCTAAACATGGACTCTTGACATGATCTTTTCGAACAACACCTCCTCCAAGCATGGAACATGGAGAAACCATGCAAACCAGGAGTTGGTGAGTGTCACCCACCCAAACTGGGAGCTATCCGACGCTGCCGGAAGTCCATGCGTTTCTACAAGTCCTGTAGATCAATCAACAGTGCTGTGGACCACGTGGTTCCATTTGATCGTTGCCCGTGGGCGGGCATTGCCGGTTGCGACCGGTCGCTCCAGCTCGGCTCGTTGCGGCTCGGATGACATGCTCGGATGAAGAACTCCTTCACCGAGCGAGGCATCGGGGTGACCACCTGGTCATCTTTGTGCTCGATGTAGTCGATGAAGGCTTCTTGCAGTTCACAATGCGCCTGCGTCGTGACGCGTCGCCGACCCCTTCGGCCCGATCCACGGGCGGACCCGATCCACGGGCGGACGGCACGTGTGTGCCCTGGGCAGCACATGGCCCGTCCGACGCGACTTCATGCAGATGTCCCGACCACGTCAAAAGCACCTATTGGGCACACAGTTACGGTTTACCGCTTCATTGGAGTCGGAGGATGAGGAGAGGGGGGCATGTGCCCTGTTCCCATCAACTCGCCTGGCCAATCCCTGGACCATGGGGTCATCCATCATCCATCCATCACTCGAAAGGCGACGCCATGCGACGCATCCAGGGATCCCCATGGCGACGCCCTGGCGGGACTCCTGCACCAAGCCATTCCCCATTCCCGGCCTTCCGAGCTCTACAAGTCTCCACGCGTTTCTCAAAGTTCTGGGGATCCTCCGCGTTGAACCGCAAGGAGAGTCCTTGGGAGTCGAACCACATCCGAAAAAAGGAACCTCAGGAACCTCGATTCACACTGATCCCGAGGGTCTCAGGTGGGTTCTGGTGCCAGGGACCGGTCCTGGTCGGTCCTGGTTGACCAACGGGAAGAGAAACGACGGAAAGGATGTCTGAGAGTTCCTGATGGGAGGAATTCTGGAGTATTGGGACCTCATCTTCCATCATCTTCCCATTTTCATTCGAGTTCCTAAGTCTTTCATAAGTCTTGATGGGAAGCCGCACAGCTATAGTGCAATAGTGGCAACGAACAAAGTCCTAGGAATAATTCTGGGTGCCTGAGAAATGGCTCCACCCACCAAATGACTCTTCCCGCGGGTGTCCACTGGTCGTTGGGGAATTCACACCATGTGACACCGTTGTGTTCATGGATGTTGTGTTACTCGCGGTGCATCTTCAACTTGTAGACCAGGCATGTTTCCAACCCTCTGGAACCCCACAACCCTTGTGGAAGGGTCCGTCTTTTTGGAGCGAGAGTGGCGCGTTGCGTCCGCAAGCTCGAGACCATGTCAAAGCATTTTGATGGTTTTGTGGGAGAAGGATGGACAAGGTGTTCTTCTCTCTCTTACCCTCTCCATCACCAGAAGGTCACCCGCCCCCCAGCTGTAAATGAATGGTCTATGCTGAGGGATCCCCACTTCTCTCAGTCCCACCTGTAGGATCGCAACCGTCTCAAAGGTTTTCTGAAAGCCTCGCTTGCCAAGTTGCTTTTCACCTTCTTTTGGCTTGCGTCTTCCATCTCGACAATATATCCTCAGCACATAGGCTTGCCAAGTCGCAGCCAGCCCATGAAACATGTTCTTTGTTGATTCAGTGAGGTTTGATGAACGACATTGCAGCGCGTGCCCACAACCAGCTTGCTGGCCAGCTGCTGTTGATGGCTTCTTCGTACCGCAGGACCCAGCAGCGGACCATGGTCCATTTTTTGTTCTTGTAATGCACTACGCAAGCCTGTGGCCGCCTATCGTCCCTCAGCACCTCACAGCAGAGCCGATGGTGAGATGTTCGAACATGTTGAATCAGTTGCAGTCAATGCTTCAGACACCTCAGGGCGCCTCACTTTTTGCATTCTTGCAATTGGAAGGCAGGATACGGATAGTATGGCAATGTATGGCATAATGGCAAAGAGGTCTTTACCATGAAGCTAGCAAGAGCTGGGTTCAAGCCTTTTGGTGTTCGGTAATGGTTCAGATCTGCCTCCTCCATCCATTCTTGAGGCGTTTTCACCTCGAAGTCTGGAGCGTGATCAAAGATCTCGAGAGGAAGATTTCTGAAGTTGTAGTGCGCAGTCTCAGCCGGCTTCAAGTACTCCAACTTCTCCTCGTTCCAGGCACTTGGTGGCTTCAATGGAGAAATGCGCGTCAGCCGAATCACACGAAATCGCACTCCAATTGCTTTCTTTCCTCCATGAACGCCCCCCTTTTTGACCTTTAGTCTTCCTTCCCGTGTCTCTGCTACTACTACTCTGGCCATGCTGCCTAAATTGCATAAGCCAAGCTACTTACTTGCGGCGCTCCAGCTCTACCAGCACACACTTCCAACAATCGCAACTCCATGCATGCACACGAGCACGCACGTACTCACCCAAGAGCCTCTTTAGGAGCTTCAGCTGCAGGCTGAGCAGGCGCCTTCGGAGGATAGGCACCTCCTGCGCTGGGCAGGTGGAGGCCGGCGGAGGGCTTCCATAATCAAGACATGACAGCCAATCAGCAATCAGCAACATCGGAAATCAGTGAGTGCCAGCTAATTTGGACCGGACCTACTTTCTCGCGTCTTGGAACATTCTTCCAGGCTCATCTAGTGCATGCAGGTTGCAAAAGACTGCGATTTCCTCACCAAAGGACGTTCAGTTGTTGCTGAGCTGAGGGTGTGCAAGTGTCAGAACGACATGATGACCCACTGAAGTAGCAATCACAACCAGAGGCTTTCTTGGCTGGATTATCTGTGCCCCAACTTTCCGATGTGGAACAGTGGCAAGCAACGTGGAGGTCTTTATATAGTGGGTTGCATATGCTGCATTCAGTTCTTCTTGGCTGGCTTAACATGCATGCTGCACACTTTCATTCGGCCTCAATAGTAGTGGTCGGTTGTTTTTGGGATCCAAGATTCCAGGGTCATTGCTGGTACGGTGGTTGTTCGCCCCAAAATAGCAGATCAACATAGATCAACAGGTCGTGCTGTCGACAGCACCAGTCCAATTCAAAATGTCAGCCTAGACCAAGGGATTTGATATGGGCGTGCATTAAGTAATTTGATGCTATGGGCGTGCATTAAAATAGGGAGACCTCCCCCCCTGGAAGGGGGAAGATAGACCAGTCTAGCCAACGGTTCGGGGTCTCCCTATTGAAATGCACAGCCGCCCTATGCCGTGGGTTCTTTCAAATCCCAGCCACAGGGTCCCTACGAATTGTCAGGTCTCCTGTACGCGCAGGGCTGCTCAGCTCTGGCTGAGCCTGAAGTCCATGAAAGCCGACAGCCGCTGGTGGTAGCTTCTGTCTGTGGATCGCAACATGGTGTTGGTGACGGACCTAGACTAGATATGATGGTCATCAACAAAAAGATCATGAATGAATCCCGTGATTTCGCTGATCATACATCGATAGGGATTTGTGAAGCTATATCTGTGTCCATTCACTGGATTCTGCCATCATAGGAAGTTCCAAGTTCTAACCTGGGTGCGACCGAGCTAGGAGATGCTTTCTCATCTTTCTCACTTCATCTCCATGCGGCTGAGGTGCTAGTGGCTCAGGCCTCGCTAGCTCGCTTGCCTTCATGCCTCATGTTCGATCACTGGTCACTGAGGCCCATGCACAGTAGGCAGGAAAGGGATTTAAAAGGGATGAACAAGGTATCACCATGGCGGAACAGTTGCCAGTTGGATGAGCAGGGCTGTTGCAACAACAAGGAAACGGCAAATCAGCCAGGCAAGCGGCCTCCTCGCAAATCCGGCGTACTGGCGGATGTTGCTAGTGCCTTGGCTGGCGGAGCCACGGCAAAAGTTGTAATATGGAGGATGGGGCTGACATCTGACATCCTTCAATTTCTGATACCGTCATCTTCTCCCCAATTGGGTAACACTCCAACACAAACAGAGTGACCAAACGACCCAACGGTTCGCCATGGTGCCCGCATTTTCTTGCTCATGCCGCCAGGGCCGACAATCTTGCTAGAAAGTTGTCCGATCTCCTGAGCGCCCCGAAGCCGGGGGAACCCAACGTGGGTGGGTATAGGTGGATGAAGGCGAGAAAGCCCACCGTTTGGACATGCTTTGATGTGCCGAAATCGGCCAATCATCCAATGCTCCACTGACAGTTTGGGGCGAAACAATATGAACCCAATGCACTTAAACCACGTTGGATGGTTGTGTTCCACCGCGGAGGGCGTTTTAAAAGAGCTTTGCTTGTAAGATCTTTTAAGCCACATTCACGTCGGGCCCTTGTAGCCTTTCTCAGCAGATTCCGATCACTTCATCCCTTGACCCAACGAACCCGCCATCGGTGGCATCTGCGATCCGCCGACCGGTGATCCAAGTGAGACAAGCCGAATCAAATGGTCTCGGCCCACCCATGATCTGCCTGATGCCCACGATGCCATTTCAGAAGATCAACAAGCAGAATCTTCCCAAATTAGAAACTCTTGGGAAAGACAAGTCTCCGTCCACGTGGGACCAAAAGCTAGTATCACCATGTATAACCATAGTGAGGGGGGTGAGCCAAAACCGCTCTCCCTACAGTCACGCTGTTACCATGTGCGGAAAAAAGGGGCCTTCACCAGTCCACTCTGCACCGACCAGTCGACTGCACCGTCCTGGAGCTGGCCCGAGACGTCTGGCCGTCTGAAACTGGGCACCTCGCCGCGGGCCATCGAGGTAGATGGCCCCGGTGGACGGCTCCGAAAGGCCGAAGGCTGAAAAGGGAAAGCGGTTGGCACCCAGGTGAGCTGGGCCTGACTTTTGGATTTATTTATCTAACTATACAATCCATGATAATATCGAGATATACCGAGTAGTCTATAGGGAAAGGCTTTTTTCGACTGGGATGCCCAACGGTAGGTGCGGACTCAGTCCGCAATGAATGTCACCGCCGAGCAAAGCGCTGAACACTTGCAAAACACTGCCATCATAACCCCTTCCAAAGAGCTCCCTCATACAAATGAGCAACATTTAAGATTACTCAAGCCCACATACAAAAGCACCTATGCACAAGAAGAATGTGATCACCTACAAAGAATCCTCTACCACGAGGCTTTTGCAAGCAAGGCTTGGTGTTTTGTTTCCGTTGTATGTTTGCATGTGCCGATGCCCTCCTAAGCCGTTCACCGTTTCCAGGTCCAGCTTTCGTCGTTTCGGAGACCGGCCGAGACCGTTTCCAAGGCACCGTGAGCGGGTGTGGAGCCTCGATGCGGGGCATGGAGGCCGACTTCTCCATGCCCAGCCTGGTTCCGCTTCGGAGCAAATTCGTGTAGACTCTGAAAGGTTTCGCTTCAAACAGTTTGAAGATGTTTGAAGAGATAATTCGTAAAACAATCGCGATGGCCTCCAACCTACTATATAAACCCCCGCTTTGAATTGGAAATCATCTTCAAATGGGGGGGTGAAACACAATCAAGAGTCTACATTGTCCACACGCATTGTATTTTTTCTGAACATGTGTGAAACATCTGGGCATGGCGACCGGGTGACCGGTCGCATCTCGTAGATCAACCAAATGTCCCGAGTGATAGATGAGGATCCAATATGGGTGTGCATGGAAATTCATGACCAACAAACCCCCCAAAAAAAGGCCCGAAGAGTAAGAATCAAGAGGTCAATGAATCAATATGAATCAACTATACCCACAAGATTGTAAGGTGAAGAAGCCTCCCTGGAGGGCCCCCCCTTAAAGCCTTACTCCAAGACTCAAAACACACATCGGTCCTGCCATGGATGGCCGGCAACTTTGGCGGCGCCATGGGGCCTTTGGCGGAGCCGTCAGCCAATCCCCAAAGGGATCGAAATGGTGTTTATAATAGCTCTACCAGATGGGAGCCTCCACTGGCTGGACAAGCGAACATGTCCAGCGTCATGCTGACTGTTGATTAATACCCCCCCAGAAATGTGCGAAGTTGCGACTTTCAATCAAAAGTCAACATCAGTGGCGAAGCACCCTAGTGGCCCATAGCGCTTGATCACAAGAAGTGCCTTCCTGTTAAAGTGCCTGGTCCGACCACATCACAGCCCGGCCCGACCACATCACAGCCCTGCCTGGCAAGGGCACCCTCCAAGTTCCTAGTTTTACCGAGCGCGTTTCACGCTTTCAGCCACCGGGACGGCCATGATTTTTGGCAGCATGACGGCAATTTGGAGCAACCGGGAGCGCATATGCACATGCTCTCAGGTCCAAGGGAATGGGGGATGCCTATATAGTGGTTATATAGGTCCCGACACCCTGAGACAACCCCCCATCGAACTCTTGCTGGGCTGCTCCTCCAACCTGCCAAAAGGACAGGGCAAAGGCCCTCCAACAAATCAGGAGACCCCAACAAATCTTGCTCCAATCGCTATAGGCTATGGCCCATCCTTGAGCTTGCCCTTGCACTCGCGAAGGCATGGGCAGATTCCCCCCCAGCAACGAAAAATAACACCAGGGCCCAGAACAGAACACAACCAAGGCTCCTAGAGGTAGCTCCAGTTCTGAACTAAGGCTTGCCAATCTCCTGTGATGCCCTGGTGAGGGCAATTTGTGAAGGTCATCTAGGGACAGTCATCCGCACGTACAGTGGCGCCCCTCTGCACTTTCTCAACGCAAGCGCAGTCAAGTCAAACGGACCTGCGCCGAGCTGTGCCTTATGACAGTGGCGAAGGAGTGGTCGCACCAGGCCTTGAAATGATAGTGCATGGTAGTATTAGTAGTGGGTCACTAATTACTTCTGGGGTTCCTTTCCACGTTGGGGACAACCTTGCCAAGGTGGTGAGCTTGTACAGATTGCCAAGCTGGTTTCCGGAAACAGCCATGTTTGCCCCCAAATCCCAGGCAGCATCCTGCCTCTAGAAGCGCTTGAGATATTCACCCTTTTGCCGTACCCAGAGGCGAAAAACATGTGGTGCAAAAAGCATAGCTTCAGGCGTTTCACTCCTCACTTTCTCATCACCCAGCGGGTTGAAGGGGGAGGCTTTTTGCCAAAGAAAGGCTTGGAGCGTCTCAGTACCAGCGAATTCTATGCGGCGGTGCCTGGCCCCTCCAAAGCTGTTTCAAGCAAAATGGGAGTTGTGCAGCATACCTTGCCAGAGATGCATGCGATGCACGAGTGTCTTTTGTTTGGTCTCAGCCCTGGAGTCATCCATGCGACGGGAGGTGGATTTATTGGACCAATAGAAACCAAATGCCCAGTGTTTGGGAGCGCAAATTGAACAAAATGTCGAAACTTTTTTCCAACATGTGATCATACATGTCGGAAGACCAGTCACTGTTTCATTACAAACCTTTACATACCTTTACTATCTAATTATGTGAGATTGGGCGGAGTTGACGCGTTTTTCGGCATGGATCGGCCCAAGCCGTGGGGAAGTCCAGACCGACCACGGCACCACGCCACCACGTCCTATAAATTGCTCATCGCAGCACCGCGGGACGTTTCGCGGCGACAGCGAGGTGCCACGCCAGCGGGTGCGGCGCTGTTGAGAAAGGAGAGGTTCAAGGAAAGGTGTGCTCATTCTCAATAACTGCATCGTCCTCTCACTCTGGTTCCCGTCTGTAGTATAGTATAATAATATACGTGTTGTATATGGTGCTTGAGGTTTTCGCTGGGTCGAACACTTCAAAGCATTGTTCGGGCAAACAGAGGCGCCCCTGGCATGAACGAAACGGAACGTGCTGACTTCCCTGTACACCAAAGGTCTGCGCGAAAAAGACGCACTGCAAAATGCTGTTTCGACATGTTTCGACATGAGTGCCGTCTACCTCGTGCAGCTGTTGGGCATGTTTCCGATGCCCGGCCCGATTAGGCCGATGGTCTAAACAGCCATGAGTCAACATGGCACATGCAAAGAGGCTAAAGCATATTGAAATACAAGGGTCAAGGAGCCATCTGTGCAACCTGGAGGGTGATGCGAAATCCTCCCAGCAAGGTTGGTCCGATGTCATTTCGCTCCCTGCCAGCCCTCCAGCCCCAAATCAGGCTCCCCTTCGCGGACCCGAATTACGGCGCGCGCCGCGCCACTGCACGGTCCGCTCGGCGGACCTAGTCGTTGGACGCCGGAGGCGTGTGGGACGGTAGAGGGTCCGACTCGCCCGGCTGTTGGGACTTCAGGAACTGGTTCGCGTCGGTGTGGACCAAGTGATGGGGACTCTTGTAATAGGTCACCTTTGTCTTGTGCATCTGCCTGAGGGCGAACATGTGATTCAAATAGATCGACTGCACTATCGACCGGGCCAAGAGCCTAGGGTTTGGGCGACGAGCTGCGGCCAAGCGACTGCTTCAGATCGCGCTTCCTCACTTGTGTGGCGCACGACCATTGGAGTGAAAGAGCAAGAGGCATATGAAAGTGAAGTTTTGTAGTTTGTTGGGTGTGTTGAGTCTGCAATTTCTCAGCGGAGCAACTGAATGTCTCCAAGCAGGAGTTTCACCTACTTCAAGGGGTGGAAACTGTTCCGCCAATGACAAATCCCTATGGCAGGGTCCCTATGGCCCACACCCTACTGCTGCCTCCAAGAGGTATTCGTCATTGACATGCTGATGCTGCTCGGATGACATTCCGCCATCGAATGGAACTTGCTTTGCTCTTCATAATGGGTGGCACAAGTCTTATAGACTATACTGTGCCATATTGTGCCATACTCACAGAAGAGAACCCAATAGAAATATCAACTACCTCTGGTCTTAGATACACACTCCCATGTTTACAACAACTTGACATCTCTCCACACCAAGCCCATCACCGAGCCAAACCTGCTCACCGAGCAAAACGCCAAGCGGCTCTTGGAAGTACCAATCTTGGAGCTGCTCTGGCAGCATCCGGAAGAAGGCAGACTTCTCCTACACAGCTCCAAACATGTGGCAGAAACCTATATCTAATCCTATATACATGTTCCCAGCTGCCAAAGGTCTAGCATTGTCTAATCCACGTGTCCAACATTGGTCAGGATGTGTCTCTGTTGTTGTTGTGTTCGATCGGGGCAGGGAGAGAGAGAGAGAGGGATAGGTGGTTGGCAGGGGTTGTACCATTGCCACAGAAGGTGGCGATAATCGTTTCCAGTGGAAAAAGAGGGGCCCTTCTCAAGTCCAAGTCCTCCCAATGACTCCGTGGATGTTCATCTTGCTCAAAAAAATCAGATGGTCTCAACACCTGATGACGGGATGCCAACAACCAACTTCCAAATGGTAGGCACGGTTCTTCACCTTCAAACTGGTCTCCGGTCTCCGCATCTTTTTGAGCTACCCCTCGCAAAGACGACTCTTACAATGTGCAAACTGCTAAGTTCCATTTGGAGCTGCTAAAAGGGCCGGAAACTGCCAACGTGATCGCGAATCAGATCGCTCCAACTGATTCAACACCAAAAATAACTGTGTGTATTCCAAAGGCTCATTGGACCCTTTTACCTAGGGTTTTGAACCTAAAACATGTAGCAGTTTGAGGGACCATGAGTCTTTGCGGTGTATATTTACACTTTGGGACCTACAGTACTTATTCATAGTGTGCCTTTGATTCTTTACCTATGGGCCAGCCGTCTTCGGCCATCTAGCCAAACGGTCCAATGGGGCCCTTCTCGCACTTGGAGAGGTCTAAAGTGATCTGCTCAGGAAGTGGTAAAGTCGCCACCTCCTTTGTGAAGTCTGTGGGCGGCGGCGGTTCTCCAAAGCCCAGATCCAAGAGGTCGTCCTTCTTGACAGGTGCTGCACCGGTGGAGGGCAGCGCCCCCCCCGGGGCCGGGGCTGCTCATGAGATCCAATAGATCTCCCGAGGAGCTGGGGCCTCCGGGGCTCTTCGCAGCCTTCTCTTCAAAGTCCAGCAAGTCCACAGCTGGCTTGGTCTCTTTCACGGGCTCTTTAGGTGTCCTTGGATTTCAACACACCGAACCAAAGGTAAAGCTGATTCGACCAAGTCTCTGGGAAAAAAAACGTAAAAATAAACTCCAAAGTGAGGTGTTGCCCCAACACTTGGCCACTCAAACTTCATGTTCAGTGCAATCTAGCTGATTGAAATGAGGCCCATCGCTGAATCCATGCAGTGCGCAGTGTGGGCAGCAAATAGAAGAACATGAATGCATGCGAGCCTTGATCCACACGTACCCCCCCAAATACACCTTCCACAGTCGATCTCTGCATTTCCCCAACACCCCGACTGTTGCGCCCAAAGCCGTCGGCACTGCCGTCGGCACCGGTCGCCAAGCTTCTCTTTGGACGGCGACGCACTCGGCGAGTAGCCGTGCTCCGCTTGCCGCTCCCGCTGCCGTCGTTCCTCCTCTTCCCGACGCCGCGCCTGCTGCGCTCGACGACGTTCCTTGAGACGCTGGACCCGACGGACCGTGGTGGGCATTCGCACCGTCTCCTCCTGCTCCTGCGGGCGGAGGAGTGGTCGGTGGCCTGAGAAATGTCACAAGTCTCTGACCCCCCCCCGGTGTAAATACAGATGATGTCATCCTGGTCTCCTCTCTTATTGTGACATGTTATCCTAAAATAAAAGTAACATTTTTAATTACCCGTAAAATATATAAATAAGAAACAAATATATTATGTATACCGTCCTCCATGAATGCGTATGCTGAAATTGATCAAAGCACTAGGATGATGTGGATCCACTTGAAACTTCAATGTTGGTTCAATGGGTGTTGGATATACAGCAATACCAAGTAGATGAAGGCCACCCTGCTCCTCCTCTGGATGCCCGCCACCGATTAAGAAGTCCAGGGCTGCCTGAAGCCCAGGCTGGGCCGGGGTTGTGACCGTGTACATCTCTCCAGACTGACATAGATCCCGAAAACGGGACCTGTACCTTGACGGTCTTCCTTTACAAAACCAATCAACAGGTCCACCTTGTTGCCTTCTTAGGGTTGGCCTTTCTCACCTTCTTCACGTGCTGTAGGAAGCCAACTATGGAGGAGGGAGTTGAACTACTACACTACACTACACATATCTACACATTCCCAGACCCTGCTTGGCCAAAGCTGCCTGGGTGTCGTTCTTGAACTTTCTCAAGGCTTGTCGTGCGGGGCCTTCCTCGAAGCCCTGTGACAACAAAGACGAGAGTGACAAGGGATCCACTGGAACGGCTGGACCATCGCTGGCGGCGGAGTCCAAGCCCTCTCCCGGCCTCGACGGATCGACGGATCGACTGGCCGAACGCCAGGGTCTCGGATCTCTGCCTTCCCAGTCTCTTCAACATCTGCACCTCTATTGGTTTTTCATAAAGCTCTTCCTTCCTTACCCCAAATCCTCCCTTCCAAAATAGAAACGACCAACTCTTCCCTTCCTTCCCTTTCCTTCCTCTTCCCAGCATCCACGTGACTTATTCTTATTGTCTTTGGCCAACTTCTCGATGAGCCGGGCAGAGAAGTCGGTCACCACCTCCGTCTCCTCGGGGCCCATCTCCTCAGCCTCCTGCAAAGCCATTTCCACCTGCGGGCGACAGGTGAATCGGCACGGTGTGGAAGTGGAGCAGGGGGAAACCACACCAAAATTGCGGAATGTCATGTGTATATATGGTTATATAGATAGATAGATAGATAGATAGATAGATATATTTATTGCTATATAAGTCTTTTTCACTAGCCTTTTGTTTCGGCTGGTTTATCTTCTTACCCTCTTCATGGCTGCGGCAATGGGTGTCGGGGCCGGGGACATTTCTTTGGGCATGCCATTCCTGCATCACAGACAAAAACCCGAACGGCCTCCCATGGGAAAGGAAGCACCAGCTAGGCAGTTGGTCAGAGATCGATCTCGAAACTGATCAGATTCACTAACCTGGGTCCTACGGTGATGCTGCCATTGGTTGGAAGAAGAAATTCGGCTGGGTGCAAGGTGCTGCAACACCGGATTCAGTTTGGAAGCCAGTTTATGGGGTTCGTTGCACGCACTTCTATGTGTTGCAAGATGTTCGCTTGGCCCACTGCTGCTTCTGAGCCGGCCGCCTGTGCTTCCAAGTGCTCTGGGGTCATCTCCACCATGGGGCGGAACTCCATGCGCGCGGGCAGCACGCCGCTGATGGAGTGCGCCGAAGTCGCGAAGAACTCGTACTGCAAGTACTTCAAGGTCTGGAGGCAGCTGTCCAAGATATCTCCTTTGTATTCCTCACGAGGTGGAAGTCTGTGTGAACCCACTAGATATCACCAGCTATTCAATTCTTTCCGAACTCAGGTGCATGCTGTTAACCTCCGGCTTGACAGTGTCCCGGAATTCAAACTCCAAGCAGGTTGAACCCCCATACAAAACAACAGCCACATGGCTCAGGAGAACCTTTCTTAGTTTGAGAGAGGGTAGAATAGGGCCTCGTCTTTCCTTGTTACAAGTTTTTTTCTGGTGCTCCACCATTTTTTGTGCCCATGAGGGTGTATGTATGTGTTTATATGTGTATAGAAATGTACAATTTGTATATAAACATCAATACATGCATATGTCAAAAAAAAAGAACTAACAGCAACTGGACAGTTCGGTTTGACCCTCCCACTCGAAAACGCTGGTCCTCGAGGATGTACAACCATTCAAAGATGTGTTTGTCCACCTCATGGAACGCCAACTTGGCAGACTCCAATTGCGATTGGGCAGCTAAGTACCTTCGGTCCGTCTGATGTAAATTCCTCACGGGATGTCAAAGGTCACAAAAATTGGTGCAATCAATACAAATTTGTGTATTTTTTTGCGCGGTCGTTTTTTACATCTGGTCTGGATGACAACATCTGCCAAGCGGCCAAGCGTCAAAAAATATCATTAGAGAAAAACCATGTGACAGAAATTAGGAAACAAAACAACAAAGAACACCTACAAAGAACACCTACAAAAAAAAACGCCCGTGAATCTGAGGTTCTTTTTCACACAATCATCCATCTCCCTCTTGGCGATGTTGTACTCCAATAGTCGACGCCGTCGCTTCTCGAGATTGGACTTCATGGTCCGGTTGTTCCTCACCAGGCGCATCAACTGGTGAATCCAGAAGACCGCTGTCAACACCTTAAGACGTGCCTCAACAATGAAGACCTTAATCCTGCCGCTATAAACTCAAATCAAGGATTTGCTAGACATCTACTATCATTTATTAGGTTGTCTCGAAATGTCACTTCCATCACTTCTACCCTGCGATTGACGCATCACAAGTCATCATCTGCGTTTATCTCCAAGGCTCACCACATGACACTTCAATGGATTCCTTGGCATCAGGATTGGGGAAAAGCACATACCCTAGTCCTTTGGGTTCCAAAACGTTACGGGTTCAATGTTTTCGGATCAACCATCCCACAATCTGACCCTATTAAAGTACATATTTAACGGCAAGAATCCAACAATACTCCTGCGAATTGACCCTCCTAAACATTATATTTATACCTAATATTAAAAACGCAATACTAAAAAAAATGGGATCCAATACTACTGGCAAAATAGGATCTCAAAATGATCTCAAGAATGAAATGGTTATAAGTTTTTTGGCCCCCGGTTGTCAAACACACTGCTATAAGTGGGCCATTTGATCTCAAACCCAATACTAATGTAATTGGATTTCACCAGCAATTACATTTACAAACTGCACTTCCTGCTGTATAGTAATAAGTTTTTCCATGGGGCACGACTCAAAAATTGATTTGATTATTTCGTGTAACCTTCGGCTGCGCAATCATCATTGAATTATGGTTTTTCTGGCGCCGTGTTCCACAACACAATCCTAACAAAACGAGATAAGGATGTGTGGGCAAAGCAGGCCCCCTACCACAAAAAATGTAAATTCGTATAAACCATTGCCAACATTAATTCTATAAGCCTCACTTACCATGGAATTTCTTATTCGTCAATACACTATTCAACTATTCAATGTTTGACACAAATGTTTGACCATTTGAAAGAGTCTTGGCTAGGGAACTTCCTCCGGAAAGTTAGCAGCAACTATAGGTTGAAGACCAGTGCCGACATGCACCAATAGTGTACCTCAGTTTCGGTGAGCTGATCCAAAAATATTTTCTATATCTTACTGCTGCCTTTCCATATGCCTTTCCAGAGACCCCGCATTTGGGGTATGACTTTTAGATACTTTTAGTAGTGACGCTGACGACACATTCCGGCCACGCATTCCCTGGAGACATGTGAACTGTGACGCCGCATTGCGACGACACATTCCTTGACGACGCATTCCTTCCTGACCACGCCTAGTGGTGACGCATTGCTCTTGGACACCCACCCCCAAAAGTAGCAAAAATTCAGATGCGGGCCTCCTGACAATGGGTCTGACTCTCTCTCTCTCTCTCCTTTCCACGCTTCCACTAATATTGCCTTCTTACAAAGAAAAGCGGCTTTGACTTCTAGCGCTGTACATAGCTTAGTCAGAAACGACTCCACACAAGTTCTGCGCTCCGCACCAGCGGTTTGCCTCCACGCTGCCCAAGGCCTATTACACTCCACTTGCGTGAAAGCGGCGATCAGATCTGCAAACAGCAATGAAAGTTTAGCTTGGGGTATGTTTTTTGAAAAACATTTCATTTTGACGTTTTTGAAAAACGACTGTTGTCATGGGCCCAACATAGCCCCAGATGGCCATCAAGGAGGCTGTCTTTGTGAGCCAAAATAGGTCTATCATACGCCTTGGGGCTGTGCTGGGGCTGTGTTAGGCCTAACATTGAGTTGTGAAGGCCATGCCTGCGACAAAGCCTAGATGGCTCGAAAGAACTCTTTGTTGAAAATTTTGAGCCTGAGCCAAATCGGAAATGCTGGAGCTGGCCACTCCCCTGTGCTAAATGGATCGTATCTGCTGTTCGTGAAGCAAGCCTTCGTGACTAAGGAACGGACTGAACACAAACCCTGTGCCCTCCGAGGCCCAATTCTCTGTCTCTGTGCAGCTTGGAAGCACGTTGTCTTTGGAGCGGGCTGCGCAATGCACGGAGCGTAGAAATATAGGATCGAAGCGTCATGTGTGTGTGTGTCGCGCGCGCAGTCTCATCACAGAAACTAACTGCGCGAGAGAAAGGCCTGGTGAGTAAAAGGGTTTAACCATCCCCGTTAACATTCCAAGGAGACCTTGTGCAAAACATTTTGTAGATATAAATCTGCGGGCACAAAATTTGAGTCTATAGAAAGGGCGGGGGTCAAGACACTCAGGCTCTATACATGTTCTCTCAATTGCCTTGCAGCTCCTGAACCATAGTGATTTTTACAAAATGCAGGGTGTCTACTTTAGTACCCACATAGGTTCTCTACAAAAAATCGCCCATATACGAGGCGTACGCCCACCCATTTCATAGAGGAAATGTCGACGGGGATGTTTAGCCTTGCTCTAAAGCAATCGTTCACCAGAGGCGGCAGCACAGAAACTTGAAACCATCATAGTGTTTGACTTCCTTGCAGGCTAGGAGTGAAGGCCACACACATTGAGGACGTAAGGAGTGCTGCCCTGAACATTTTTGGGCCCTCCGCCAAGCATTCTTGAATTCATGGGAGGTTTGCGCTGGTCGCAATTCAACCTGACACGGGCCAAGGCCCAAAACCTTGCGTGCTCCTTGGTGCAAGAAAAGCACTTTACGCCGGTCCTTGGTATGATGTCACTGTTCAGATTGGTTGAGGAAGCAATGGCGCAAACAAGCAAACAGCAAAAAAACAACCGCCTACTTGCGGCAAAGGCAACTTTAAAAAATATCGCACAACACTTTCGAGGACTGACAATTTTCTTGTCAACATGAAGAGGCCTACTAGAGAGGCACTGGCTATGTTGGAGGCTCATGGCTTGTACTTGGCAAGTGAGATCTGTTGGGTGGGCAGGGAAATGAAGCTTTCCAATGGTGCAGTGGTGACTGAAAAGGATGTTGTCTTGTACCAGGCAGACAGCTCTCTGCAAATGGGACAAGTGAAGCTCTTGATCCAGATTGGTGATGACTTAGGAGTTTTGCTTGCAAAGATGACTGTGAGAGAGAAGCTTCCTGAGCTCATGGTGGGCAAGTGTGTGGAAAGCCAACACATTTGCTTTGTGGAGGCCAAGCAGCTTGAAGCTCCTGTGGTCTACAAAGAAGTGATACTGGCATCTTCATATGTTTCACACCTCCACACATTTGGGCAAAGAGCAGTGAAAAGATTTGCCAATTGAGGGATGCAGTTTACAGCAGAGGCACCAGCATGCCTTTTTTGTATTTTCTTGTTTGACACCTTGTAGTTTGTGTTTTTTCAGCCTGGTTTGGCTTTTTTTGCTATTTAGCGGCCTTTAGTTTGATATTGTTTGGTTGAACTTAATTTTGTGGTTGTCAATTTTTTGCAAAAATAGAAATTTAATGTCATAACTATATAGTTAAAAAAAATTCATAACTAGTTGAAGAAAATTATCTAATTATGTTGATTTTGTTAATTTGTTAACAAAAGCCAGCCCATCTAACCATGCCCCCGGCCTTGGAGGCCGACTCTAGTGGCACAAACACCCACAAGCGGCAAAAAAAACAAACACGGAAGCCGCGGCTTGGCAACCGGTCCTAGGAGAACAGTGTCCGCTTGTGCATGGGGGTTGCAGGTCAATATCAGGTGGGATGGGGTCTGCATGCCATGCCAACAGCGCCCTGCGTCATCCGCTCGAAGTGCTCCCGCCCACTCTTCTCCTCGGCGTAGCTTGCCCGTCTTCGGGCGCGCTCTTTAGCGAGCTTCTCCGCTCTGTCCGCTTGAGCCTGCGCACAAGAGAGGCTCTGGGCTACCCTTCTGTCACGTCAGTCTGCCGGCCTCTGGGTCAGAGTCGTCTCGCGCGCTGCTCCTGGCCTCACGGCGTCTCTGGTTCTTTTCTGCCGCCTTTGCGGCGGCCTCCTGCCGAAGCGCCGTTTTCGTCTACTACCTCGGCCCCGGGCCTCGGCCTTCTTTTGGGCAGTTTTCGCTTCTTTCGCTGCCCTTTTTTCTTCGGCGAGCCGCTGCGTTTTGGCCTGTCGTGGGCCCCGCTCTTTTCGTTGCCGCTGCGTTATTCCTCCCCGCCTCCGGCGTCTCCGGCCGTGGCCCTTTCTCGTGCGGGTGCGCTTTGCACAGTCAGCCAGGCCTGGACCTGCACGCGCCGAACAACACTTCTGGCTTCGGTATTCTTGGGCCCCGCACCACGGCCTCCACCGTCGCCTCCGGCGAGCTCCGGCACGGCGCCGTCTGGCGTGCACAAGACCTCTATGGCCCAAATGCCTCGGAAGAGTGCTGCTCGGCGCCGAGGCAAGGACGCGCAACACGACTCGGGCCCCCACTCGCTCATGGTGCATTTGAAAGGAACAATGCGACTCTGCTCCCGATCACTGTGGCACCATCAAAACATTTTGGTGGGCAAGCATCCAGTCGCTGTCCCGCCAAGAGTGTTCCGCCAGCGTCCCGCCAAGTGTTCTGCAGGGTGTCCCGCCATGTGTTCCAGAATATAATGTAATTTCCAAAAAAGTCTACCTTTCCATATTAGTCCCTGCGCGACAGATGGCCCAACAAAGCCTCAATCAACTATGTCTGCTCTGCACGCTCAAACCTGACAGCTTTTTAGACACAGCGGCCGGAAGAGTCTATGAGCCCTGTCTTGAAGGTAGGCGGATCTCTAGCGCCTGTACCCGCGAAGTAAAGCCGCCTGGCTTTCCAACAGGTCTGCTAAGACCGTGGGATTGGGCCCCTGCCGTGCAGATGGAGCAGAAGTGTCAGGAACCTCAGGTCTGTCAGGCTCAACTCTTGCTACTCAAGCCATCCTGCGCCTTGTCGATCGACTGCCTCACTACCATCGTCAGCTTCTCGTCGCCATCTTGGCCGAGAGCCCAGGCAGTTTCGGATGTAGTCTGGGCTCCCTACGCCTCCACGACGTCGCTTGCATCCTGCCGCAGCCAGGAGGTCGGCCCAAGTCCCATAGGTCGAGCCATCGTGCTGCTTCTGTAGCGACAAAACCACGTAGTCCTTGCGGAGATGGAAAGGACTGGTCTGGCACAATGCCATGTTGAAGATCGTTGCGGAGGAATCGCCATGCCTTGCCATCCAAATTGGGCACCTGCAAGTCTATTCCACTTTGAATAATTTGAAGTCACAGCGAATGCCTTCAGAAGCCCTTGTCTTCGGGGGAGCAACTCGTCTTCGTGGCATTCGTCTTCGGAATTCGTCTACTCGGGGGAGCAATTCGGCTTCGTTGAGCGAATTTGCAAAGTGCGTCTGTGGAATTCGTCTTCGTCTGTTTGTGGTAAAGTGATACCCGCGCAGTGGGGTCAATCTACCTTTCAACTCCTTCATTTGCTTTTTGGCTCTTTTGAACTTAATTCCGAGGTTTATTGTTGCGGTTCGGTCTATCGTTGCTGGACAGGAACATATCCGCCAACAGTTTTAGTTTGGGGGGAGCGCTTTAGCTGTATTTATCACATTAAATCACATTAATATACATTATATAATCAAAAAGGCCGAACACTTGGCAACTTGCCCCAGGAAAATGAATAGTTTATGGAACCCTGGCACCACCAGTCTGTGGTTAAATGAACTCCAGGGCTCATAATGTTGAAGTCCATGTCGCGTCTGAGCTTGGCGATGGCGCTATGGGGAGCATCTGCACGCGTAATGGCATTGGTGGCCTCGAGATCTGACTGTCGACCTCACCTTGTCATCTCTATTCGTCTAGTCTATCCCCTACAGTGTCACCATGAGTCTGGACCATGAGGAAGCCATGAGCCCCTCGCCAAGCCTTCTAACCGGTTAAGATACCCGTGCCACGGCCAGCACCAGCCTCCTTCATCTTGCAACAGTCCGCCTTGATCAGGGAGTCGTCCACCGACGCCAGCCCGGTGGTGGTGCTCTCCGCCAAGACCACGAGACCCTCTGCCAAGCTGTCGACACCTTTCATGAAGACCTCCACCTTCTTGAAGATGTCCTGGCTGTGTCCCCCGAATCCGTCATGACGAAGTCAACACACAACCATGAGCGGGCAGTACAGGCACTCACTTCTTGACCTCAAAGCTGACACTACATGAAACTACTTACTTTTCCTGCTTAAGTTCCTTCATCCCATTTAAGATATCGTTGAGGCACACAGTTTCAGAATTCTCCCAGCCAGCCGAGCCCTCTGAATACCCTCCACCCTCCCAGCCAGCCTGGAGCGTCACGTCGAAGGAGATGAAGTCTTTGACGATGCCCTCGAAGACGGGATCCACCGGCTCTCCCGCGAAGAAGCGCTCCTCGTGCTCGTCACGTAAGCTGAGCTTGGCTCATGAGCTCAGATTTGGATTCTAGTCTGGGGTATGAGTATGACATGTATGAGTTGGGCATCTTTGTGAGGAATTTATATGATGTTTTATTTGGGCATCCTGGCCTTGAGTACCTTCCACTCCATCGTGACGGCTGAGATTTGCTCTCCATCCATGGCCGGTGCTCACCGGCACCGCGGTGCCGGAAATGGATCGAGAGGAAGCAGGGGGGGAAGAATCGACTTGCAGCGGGGAGAGCATGAAAGCAGCTGTAGAGCATGGAGAATGGAGGAATGAGGTGTGCAACTTGCAATGGCCGTCTTGTTGGAATGTCTTTGACCTGAAAATTGGTCTTCTTTGACCTCCCATCATTGAGCCAAAGGATACAATGCAAACTAGAAACCGGAAGCGGTCATCTTCCGCAAGACTGAGCCCTGTGAAACTTCTCTGCGGCAAAGTAGCGGACAGTATTCAAGTCTCTTTGGTGAATTGCTGCTTGGGCTACAGTGCCAATCATCCGTGCAGATTTACCCTATAGTCGCTCATGTCAGGCATTCGTAGTCCTACCAGCCGGACTCTATGTCAAAAAAAACCTTCAAAAAAAACACAGGATCTGTAAAACAGTTCTTCCATCTTTGGCTTCTCCGTTCCCATCTCTAACGTCCTCTGGCTCGGGCGGGCGAGTGGAGAGGACCGCAGTGTCTGACCTCGTGGAGAGGCGGCCAGTGGAGGGCATGCAAGCACCGCATGAAGCAGCAAATGGCGAAGTGTCCACCCACCTGGTCTTGGCAATGTTGACCTTACCTCCACACTCATCACAAAACAAAATCAAAACAAATAACATATTAAGCCTTGCCAAGCCTTTAAATACTACGTTGCCCTGCCGGTCTCCACCCGTCCGTTCCTTTTCCGAGGCACATCTCGATCTCCCCCAGCGCCAGCGGCTTCCTCACCAGGTCGGGGCTCTCGGCCTGCGGAGGAAGCGGAGGCCGCGTGGAATTCGGCGATGTGTATGAAATATTACCCAGACACTCCATGGGACTGCCATATATGCCGATCAGTTGGGGTGGTGCCAGGGGGGGTCAATTTAAGCATATATGGCAGTCCCATGGACTGTCTGGGTTATGAAATTACAAACCCAAAATTACGCCGGCATAGACCCCAGATAGCGGGTGTATAAGTATATTCTAGGGATCATTGACCATTCATTGAGGCATTTCATGCATGTTCGACACCACGCCTACCACAGCCACCTCCCAGATTCTGCGGAACCGACATAGGTTGATGGAGCGGGGTACACTCGAGGCGACTCACGCGATAATGACTCTGTTACCAGAGTGTGACAGGACATCTTCCAAAAAAGTAGAGTTGTCCTGTGCCTCCATGAGTAGTATTGCAAACTTACAAGCCCCCTTCAGATGCCCTCGAGCGTAGATTTCCTTGGCGAGGTCTCGGTGTTGATCGTCATTGCCGATCCCATGTTGTGGGCATATCCCCGCGAGCTCTCAATGTGAAGGCACCGTCTCTAGCAGTTTGGGCCATTGGCTTTTATCAACTGGAAAAAAAGGACTTTACCTTCTGCCTTGCAGTACTTTTGCGCGGTTTCTGTGCGAGTTGTTCTCTTGAGAAGACCTATGTGGCAGGAAGTGTGGCAGGACACACTACTTCAAGCCCATGTGAAGAGTCGAAAACACACAACTTGGTTTACTTCTCGTACTAAAAGCGGGCTAGCGTGTTTCACCCTTTGTTTTTTGCTGCTTCATACATTCTTTGTGACGCTACTGTGAGTCTCGTGCGCATTCTGATCATTGTTCAAAAGATGTCAATATATGCACGTATAACCCAGGGGCAAGCAAACCCTGTGAGTGCAGGTGGGGTCTTTGCGTGTCTGGTTTCTGGATCCAACCGGATTGAACGGAGCGGAATGCGGCGTCACTATCCACGCCAAGAGGTCCATCCGTTGGCGTCACGAGAGGTCAATCTCGGCCGGTTCCGACTGCCCGGCCTCCGCCTTTCTGTTAGGCATAACCCCCACCACATAAAGCAGGACTGCTGCAACTGTGGCCTCGACTCGTCATCGAACTCGGGACCATGAACCCCCCCCTGGTCACATCATAGATGGCACCTCAACACCTTTTCCGTAGGAACACGTCGTGAACAACGCTCCAACACGGAAGCACAGGGTCACCGGGTCTTAGCGGATCTGAATGGGTCGTTAGTGAGTCGGAGTGTACCATTGGGGATCGTTCGGAGATGAAGCGACTGCTCTAGGCCAGTTCAGCACTTCCGCTTTCGAAAGCATCTTTCAAGAACAAGGCCTCTGAAGCCCTGCCAAATAATGTGCAAATTATATCTGACGCCGCTGACGCCTGTTAGATACCGATAGCCAGCCCAAAAGGGCGGCCAAAGATCCTAAGGCCGTTCAGATTGTCCCAAGCAATGCCAGGACGCAATGACGTAGAAGATCTTGTGGCCTCTTAGAATTGCACATCGCTGTGGCCTCGGAGACAGCATGTTAGGACCCTGGAAGCTGCAGGGCTCTTGGGACTCCAGTGGGTGGGAGACTGTAAGGTTCTCTAGCTGGGAAAGCCGTGTGCACAATCCTGCGCCTAGTCAATGCAACCATGCATTGCAGAAGCTTGCGGAGCACGCCCAACGAGAAAACAAAGGCCAGTGCAGAATACCAACATCGACCCCAAAAGAGCTCCGAACCCCTCGAGGGCTCATCCTCAAGGTCTCTTCAGGACACAAAACCTCCGAAAACCCCTTGCAAGGACGAAAGGGTCTCTGCAGCTCGGCATCTCAAAGCGATGCCGCATCTTTCTGCAGTTTCCTTTTTGCCGCATCCTTTCGCATCTACTGAACTGCCTCCCTGCGCCCCCCCTGTACAGTGATATAATGGGTGGGTTGGCCTGAAATGGCCAAGTCGAAATTCCAAAACCTGCCTACATAAGGTCGCCTTCCCACCACCGGGCCGGGACCAGTGTGAGAACTGGCTGGCCGGACTCGTCGTCGCTGCTGCTTTCGAGTGGTGAAGCGCTGGGTGATGCATCCATCTTGACAAATCAAGATCCATGACCTTGAGCCCTGGATCCCTGCGGCCATTGCACTCGGCCGGCCCCTGCCTTTTGGCCTCCGAACGTCGCAAACACACCAGGATCAATGCATCTACTCTTGGTGTGCGTGTGCACTGGCATCCTCTGCTTGTCATCACAGGAACCCCGTCGAATGATTGCGGCAACTGACTGCGCTCACCCCAGTCTAAACGCTTGGTATCACGAGCGTGCCCTGACACGAAATTCATGGAAAATCATGGAAGTGGATCCCTAAAGTGCGCAGGTGGTGCTGTAGGAGTCTGATGAAAGTTCTTATATATGACGCGGGGTGGTCGTTGGGTGTGGGGTTCCCGGAATCGATGCAGGACAAGGACCAGGAAAGGGACCAATGGACCAGGGGACCTACTCAGGATTATGTTTGTTTTGATCCCGTTCTTTGTTTCTTTTGATCTAGATGCTGCAAAGAATGGCCTTGGGGTCTCCTGTTGCGAGCATTCCCATTTCAAGCAGCTTGCTGGCCCAAAGGTTCGCCCTTTCTCATCTACTAGAACTATCATACCGCTTCGTTTGTCTTCTGGCATGTGAGGTGGTAAAGTCCAACACTGAACACAGCTGCTGCAAATCGTGGCAGAAGAACAAGACTGTACCTGTGGGGCTCTGTGGAGCCTTTTTGGGTGCGCTGAGGTTCATCGCAAAAGTAATGACATGAACTGCCACCCCTGCCCTTAGCACAGAGCCGCATCACAGCCACGACATCTCGATTCCGCTTTTGACTGCCGCCCGGCCAAACTGGTCAGAGCATCAAGAAGGCAGTGGCTTTCTCAGTGAAGGGCCAGGAGGCATCCCTGGTCCACCTGAATTGCTGCAAGCAGCTGAGCAGCTCAGAGCAGCTCTAGACAGAACTCTCAATAGAACTGTGTGTGAGGTCACATGTGAGAGTACATGCTTTGAGAACTTCTCATGCAGTCTGATGGATCCATGAAGACATGTACAGTAGGATTGTCATGCTTTGACCATGCAACTTACTGCTTGTCCTGTTTGGCCATGACACCCTCCCAGCTCGGATGATGGAAAAGCTCTGGCTTTGGCCGTCACAGGACCGAAAAAGCAGATCCAAAAGATGGGCGTAGTCCAAGCGACTCATGGTCCGACTTGGTTGTGAATGGGGTAGAATTCACCGTAGAACCACTGACTGACTGACTGACTGACTGAGGTTCCTATTCAATTCATGTCATTCTCATTTGGGTTTCTTTGTGTGTCACCTGAGAAAATCAACAATACTGTATGCCCTTCTGATTTCCTTTGGCTTTCGTTCCTTCGGTTGACAGAGGAAGTCAAAGGACACTGTAGACGAAGGTTTCCTCCTTGAAGGCAGTTCCTGGAC
Organism: Durusdinium trenchii; assembly: GCA_963970005.1. Classification (NCBI taxonomy): domain Eukaryota; class Dinophyceae; order Suessiales; family Symbiodiniaceae; genus Durusdinium; species Durusdinium trenchii. The sequence goes on from CAXAMN010003947.1 coordinate 235,205, forward strand.
CCACTTTGAAATGGAAGAGTGTGGGATGATGGATGATGGGGCTCTCAAAGAATCTTCGCTATCGTCTTGGCACTGCAATCAAGGCACTCTCCACCCAAGTGATGGCAGGTCATGTGGCAAACAGGTAGGCCTTTCTCCGGCTCACCTGCCTCCACGTCCTTTGTACCTTGCGAAGTGCAAACACGGCGCTCCTCCTGCTTGAACTGCTTTGGAGGATTCCATGTGAATCGTGGGGCGCCAGGCACAGGCTACAGAGGCCCCGGCTCACATGATCTGCTGACGCTAGGAAGGGCTCACCTGCCACAATTTGCATGCCGCATGAATGACCAAAGTCGTCATTAGACAAGGTGCCAAAAAATCCCTGCCAATCAAAGAAGTCTCAGCCCCCAGAGAAAAAAGAAACACTTGTGCATCTTTTCGCTAGTGGTCCGAACTGCAAAGGGCACTTGCTGTTGCCACATTGCTTCAGTCTTTCAAGCGTTCCAGCACATCAACCCTCCAGCCTTGGTAAGGAGGAAAAGCCAGTGCAGGATTCAAAGCAGCCTGGCACTAAGGATTCGGATCATGCGAAGCTTGGAGGCCTGGAACATCCTTGACTTTCACCTATAGCTTGAAAGCTTGCGCAAGTGAGTCATCCTGCTGAACAGACTGAACTCCCTGAGCGAGACCGCAGCCTCGCAAGCTACACCAGAGGCAGAATCCTCCTCGCCTGCATCGCAGCATTGGCGGCCAGACCGCTCCTGTGACCAAAATGAAGAAGAAGGAGAAAAAAAAAATGGCCGAGACAGAGAGAGAGAGAGAGGTAGAGATAGAGAGTCGAAAGTTATCCGATTTCTTTCTATGGCCGCCACGGGATTCATGGACCTCAAAGACCCCACATGCTGGACGTGCTCGTCCTTTCCCGCGAGACCTGGAGACCTGTCGGGCAGTTTTAACAACCCCACTGGTCGTTTGACCAAGATTTGGGACCCAATGCGTCAATCTGGGGGGGAGGACGGGGAGCATGGAATTCGTATGAATTCCCCAAACGCATCACCATGAGGGGTGACATTTATACACCTGGAAGCCAGAAAGTTCTCCTTCGTTCTTTCTAGTGAAAGGCCAGAAAAGGAGGGAGTTTGGCAGGCTGTCTGCATTGGTTCTCTAGCACATTGTGGACTAACATCTTCATCCTCTCCTGTAGGCTGCCTCATACAGAGTCTTCTCCGCCTCCACGGCAGACTTCACGGCTTGTGCCACCTTCTCGTGGCGCAAGGATGCCCAGGGCGGAGGTCATTCGGTCACGAGTCACCACAGTTCGCGATGGTGAAAGGACACCCAGACTCTCTGCACACCTAGATGACCTACACCGCGATTTCTAGTGGTCTTCAATCCACACCCGGTCGCCAGCGAGGGGGGTTGGCCTGAAACCGAAGCACACGGCACTGGTGTGGCTGATGGTGAAGATAGTCCTGCAGGACCTTTACGCGATGTTGCCTGGCAAGTTCAGTGGCAAAGTCTGCTGAGCCTTCAACACATGAGAACTGTCCGGCATGATTTTCAGATGGGTGCTCTCCTAGATCTTTTGGATCTCCTTCATTGCAAAATGTGAAATGTGTACCCGTCTCCATCCACCTGGCTGATGCATATTTCAACTTCAATCCTGACTTCGTCTCGACCTTCGAGCAGCTATCCCACCCCTCACGTATCTATGTCGCGTTGGGTCCCCATGGGCACCTCTCCAATCTGGACATCGCAGGGTGTCGCTCCGGAAGGGGCAATGAAGGACAAAGCTCCTCAACCTGAGGGCCATCCACGCGCGGTGTTTTCGCAAAAAAGGCGCGCGCGCACCGGTCTGAGGAGCCTGGTATGTTCACCGCACGGTTTACGTGGAGTTTCGAGTGAAGCGAAGTGGTCTAGAAAGGCTCCTGCCCTTGTCGCAAGTAGCAGGGCCCGGGTTCCTGTAGTCCCTTCCTCATCGACTGCTTCGTTGGCCCAAGCAACTTGCATGCTATCCACCGACCAGGAGAAAGTCCAGTGAGGTGTATTAAAGAAAGAGAAAGAACTTTGTAACAAGGGATGATTGGGGAGAAAAAGATCGAGAGGCGAACAGTCTGATAAATAGATAGTTCCAGCTGGGCCGTCTAGTGTAAATCTGATTGCGCGTCTCCTACATAAGGGTGGGTCATACGGGGAGCCCAAACGATTGCCACTTATAAGACTGTAAAATCCAAAAATCAAAAGCTGCCCTTGGAGCTGGCTTGTTGGACCCTAGCAGTCAATCATTGACCATCTTGACCTTCGTCCACCTCTTTCCTAAGGAAATGAGCCGAGATCAATGAACCATGGTCAACCATGCCGCCCGGGCAAGCACCCCGCTTAGCCAGGCCTTGCTCTGTAGCCACGAGGATGCGTTTGCCACTGCCTCTAGGCTGGCCTCCCACAAGGCAACTGTCACTAGTGAGGAGCCTGTTCACTTTTGGCAAGACTGTATTAGAGTCAGCGTTGGAAAGGAGGGCATCAACGTGGTTGAATCAAACATCTCTAAACACCCCAAAACTATGGCACTACATCTCCAAATGGTGTCCATGATGCCTCTTCCGATGCTGTGCAAATTCAGGTTTCCTGATAGTCTGTGATATTTGCTACAATTTCCAACTAGTGCGACACTAGAATCAACTACAACCAAAATTAGCAATGAGCACTGGACTTCTCCGACACTCTGGGTTACCTTGCCTGCACCACTCCCTGCAGTGCCACCCAAAAAGAACACGGCCACCGACCCGCACGCAACCGTTCCCTTTTTGTCCGAGCGCAGGCCGGACCCGTGGCTCTATCCACGAAACCTTTTTCCAGTGTACGGTCTATCTTTTTTTTTTTACCACCGCGGTCTGGTGCGCATGGCGCGCACCGGGCGCGAGCGGCCGCCGAGAGTCTTTGGAGGTCCTGGTCCCTTTGCAGGGCCGGGGCCGCGAACTGCAGCGCTTGAGAGGCGTGGCTCGGCCTCTGACGGTCCATGAGCTTCTGCCTGGGCGGCAACGTCGGAAAGGACCTGTCCGAAAGGTCGGAAACCCATCGCCTTCTAACACAGGAAGTGGCACAAGAGTGCCCTTGAGGTGGTTTTTATGGATATCTTCCTTCAACCATCGGCTTATTTCATGGCTTTGGATATGAGAGGCATCTTTTCACCACCACCAGCGGCAGGGCCCCAATATCCCCACCCCCATGATGGGGGGGGGACCTTTTTATTGTAACTTACATTTTCCATCATTTTCCATAGGTTGGTACCTGGAAAATGTAATCTAACATTTTCCTGGCAAGACGTAGAAAATGTAATATTACATTTTTCTGGTGCCAACATGCCTGAAATGACCTCAACAGACATGTAAGTTACATTATCAAGAAAAATGTAAGTTACAATTAGGGGACGTACGGGAAAGCATGCACAGATTGCACAAACATGTGAGATCATGTGAGCATTGCTCAAAACCTATGGGGAACTTGTTCTAACGGGCTCTTCTTTCGCAAGTTCCTTTCGCAACACTTTCGCGACTTGCGTTCTGGAAATTTTGAGGAAAAACACGTTAGCCAGCTTTGGCGGACGGAACTGATTTCGCAAGCTTTTGCTAGCGCTCTCGCCAGTTTTGGTTTGTCCCTGGCTCCCAGCGTAATTACAGTTGCTTTTCAGGTATGTCCTTCTTAAGGCTTATCTTCTTTCCAGCTGTTGTTTCTCTAGATTTGCTGGCGCCCAATTTTGCCTCATCCAAGGTTCTCAGCTTACATTTTCTCTTTAAAGTAGGTATATCCTTATTAAGGTTTATCGTCTTTCTAGCTGTTGTTTCTCTAGATTTGCTGGTGCCCTCCACATGTTTTGCTTATCCCAGGTTCTCAGCTTACATTTTCTCTGTAAAGTAGGAATGTCCTTCTGAAGGCTTATCTTCTTTCTAGCTGTAGCTGCTGTTTCTCTAGGTTTGCTGGTGCTCTCCCCAATGTTGGCTTCCCCCAGGTTCCCAACTTACATTTTAGTTTCAGGTATGTCCTTCTTAAGGCTTATCTTCTTTCTACCGGTTGTTTCTCTTGATTTGCTGGTGCCCAATTTTGCCTCATCCAAGGTTCTCAGCTTACAGTTTCTCTTTAAAGTTGGTATGTCCTTCTTAAGACTTATCTTCTTTCTAGCTGTAGCTGGTGTTTCTCTAGGTTTGCTGGTGCTCTCCCTAATTTTGGCTTCTCCCAGGTTCCCAGCTTACATGTTCTCTTAAGTATGTCCTTCTTAAGGCTTATCTTCTTTCTAGATGTTGTTTCTCTAGATTTGCCGGTGCCCTCAATCATTGCCGTCGAGTGCGGAGCTTGTCACAGGGTCGCACGCTTGGCTGAAATGCTATGGTGGCCATGCATTTTCAAGCCTGCTTTCTGCATGTTACATTTATGTATTGTCAAAAGCAAGCAGCATTTGGGTTTTTGCTGCTTTGGCCTTCTGAAAGAAGACGTCCAACCTCCCTAAGTTACATGGTTCATTCTATAAAAAGAGGGGGGGGACCTGGACGTCAATAAATGTAAGTTACATGTTTTCACGCCCCCCCCCCATGTGTTTTTCTGCGTCTCTTCTATGAGTGTTTCCCCCAATTTCCCCAGGGATCTTCCAGAGATCTCCAGTCCGCGCATGTGTTTTTGGGGGGGAGGGGGTCAAAATGTAACTTTGAAGCTTTCACAGAAACAAAATGAAGCAACCTTCTATGCCTTTGCTTGATGTTGCTGGCTACGTGAGCAAGGTCCAACCCCCCCTACCCCCCCCCCAAAAAGGCCTGAAACTGGACCAGGGGCGTGTAAGTTATATTTATCACCCCCGAAGAAGTAAGTTACAATAAAAAGTTCCCCCCCCTGGTCCCCCCCTGTTTTCAGTGCCTAAGGGGGTGGTGATGCCCCAATAAGGGTCTCAGCAGCTAGCCCTTTCCTTTCAACCAGTGCGAGCCACAAGAAGCTCTTCTCCGCCAGCAACGCGGGATCCGCAAAGCTCAAGGCGAAGCAGTCCTCCTCTCAGGGGTGACAAACGGCAACCACCAAGCTTAAGCCCCAAACATCATCCGGTTGGGGGGCGATGACGAAGGAAAACGACTCGCAAAGCAAGAGGTTGGCCACGTTGGCAACCAATAACTTCAGGTTTGGGTAGCGCACGATCAGATTAAAAATTAGTTGCCTTCAAGTCAATTATTGAGGATCGTTGAGGGTTTCCTATGTAAATCAATAAGGGACCGAGGGAACAAACCAGAAGCTTGTACAGTGCGCTGGCACCAGATGCAGAACATGGAGGAGCATTGCAAGAGAGCAAGAGCATTGAACCCAAGCCTTGAAACCAAGTTGATCCCAAGCGTGCTTGTGAAAATTCAGATTCACTTCAGATTCCTTCAGACTTCAAAGAACAAAAAAAAACGAGTCACGCCGATCCAGGCCAGTCCTCCGATGCCAGCCTGAAATTGGAGAGCTTCACGTGTCGGGGGTGACTGCGGGAGGAACGGGCATGTCTGAAACGTAGGTGTCAACATGTGTCAACTGCATTATCCGACTGGACCAGCGATTCCACTGATTCTACTATAGAACGCAAGCTACGTATCGCCCAAGCATTTCAGACAAGTGGCAAGACCAGAGCAGGATCGCGGCGCAAGTCGTGCGATGCAAATTGCAAGGCTCGGCCCTGTTGTTGCAGCACGCGGCCCATGAAGTCCCTGTTAGACCTGGCATTGACACTCGTTGATGGGGCTCAAAGCTGGCCTGGTCACTGTGCTGGTTGATTCATCAGGATTTAGATGGCGGGACCCTGCCTTGCAGGGATGCTTTCTGAACTATCCCTTGCAGTTGATCCAAGAAGGAGACATTATTAACCATCCCTTGTATCAGAGGATCTGTGACCCCCTTAGCTTTCCCTGCCCCTTGACCATCTCAAAGACTTCAAAGTGTAGGGATCACATCTCACTGCGCCATATTCCTGTGTCATCTAACTGGGTCACATCTCACTGAGAGATACCGAGGTGTGACTGGGTCATCATCAAACTTCCTGTGATTTGTAGTTTCATGGGACTCTAGCCAGGGGGAAGTCCATGGACTCCCCCTCAAATGGGCCCATGGTGTCTCCCCGAAAGGAGCTCGCCTCAGGGCCTCGGCAGCGAAGCGCAGCGCCACGCGGTTTTGCCGGGCGGCCGCGAAGGCCAGGTCCTCATCAGCCTGGGGCCGAGGGAGTCATCAAATGCAAGCGATGAGGTGCAAGAATTCCATACGCGATATGATAAAACAGAAGTGGAAAAATGGTCGGTATATCATAACACATCTACATTTACATGGCGGTGGTTTTAAACATGTGTCAAGTGACTCAAGTGTTTGATGTTCTATGATATGGGATGCCTGCTCATATGTGATATATATGATATACATTGATATGCATAGGATGCCCGCTCTTGAACTGGAATCGTGTGTATCTCGAATCCACCAGGGCAAGGCTAAAAATAGTGTGTCCAGTGTCGAGTCTGGTGCATGTCCTTTCTGGGCGTCACGGCACGTGTCCACCGCCGCTCACACCGTCCTTGAGCATCTCATCCGCCAGGCGCAGCAGCAAGCCATCCCGCTGCACCACCGCCATCATAACCGCCTGCTCTGGGCGGACTGGCTCATCCCTGGTGAAAACATGTCAATACCCTCCAGCTGAAGACCGGAACTGGTCAACCAAAAGCCTGTCTGATCTGAAAAGGATGAAGGATGGAGGACCGTGGTTAACTGGGCTCTTCTTCTTCTTCTTTTTCTTCTTCTTCTTCTTCTTCCTCTTCTTCGTTTGGCATGGTGTTGGGCCGAAATGATGTTAATTCTCAGGGTCCCTCCAACTACTCCACCTGGAAACCCGAAGAACAAACAGGGGCAAGGGAATGGTTGTGCACCCTGGCCAACTTCTAACTTCTAGAGTCAAACTGGTTGGGATGGGGGGCTCTGACTGCACCATACAAGAAGTGTTTGTGCAAGAAACCTGTCATCTATGCTGAGACCCACTTAAAAGCTGCTTTTCTTCTTGGGGTTCCTCCCTTGTCGCGCCACTGCACCTTGTCGCTTCGCACTTCGGGGGCTGCAGCTTCCTGAGACTGAATGGCTGGCGAGAACCCGGCAGTGCTGGAACCACTGAACGCCCGTGATCCTGCCTTCCCCTTGCTTCACAAAGCCGTCTTGAGTCTTGATACTCTAGGATCATGTCTGTCAGAATTGCATGTATTGGAGGGAAATTGGGAGAAGCGCCCTGACATTGAGGTGTTGTTGGCAATTGAGTGGAAGCTACTTCATCTTAAGACCTCTTGGGGGGGTTGTTTCTGCATCAGTTCATCCCAACACCTGCACCCAGCATTTTTGCCCATGGAGCCAATGGAGCCCGTAGGCAAGTCCTTCATTGGTGTGGACATGTGTGGACTAAGGCCGCCGCCAAGATAGGTTTCAAAGGCTCCCCTGAAGCCACAGCTTCTAAGACTTTGGCCTTGCAGGCCAGCTGCTGGCGGGAAGAGTTCCTGAATGTAACCTCCACCTGTTTGAAAACCGCAAGTGGAACAATACAATGGTGTTCCTTTAACTCTTTCAATCATTCATTCTATCACATACCTTGAAAGAAAATGAAATATACTACATTGCCCTTGCTGGTCCAGCCAAACCCAATCAGAATGTCGGATGTGTTTCGTGACAAGGACATCTCCGACCAGTTCCGCTCGGTCACACGGGCCCACGGCCTGGTCCAAGGTCCTCAGCACCAAGGTCAGTGAGATGTGCTCCTCCCCAAGGCTTCCCAGACTCATCCGCTCCTGGCGGCCGAGGGAGGAACCTGGGTCGGTCCGGAATGCCGGTTTGATTGGAAACTATCCCGGCGAGGGACCGGTTCAACAGCTCTGAGACAACGCAAGCACACACAGGAACTGGCGGACTTTTTGCATTCGCTACATGCAAGCAAACACATTAGAGCAAAAAATGTGAGAGAGCACATACATGAGAGCACTGCACACATATGACAGCAAACATATGCACACATATGAGCACACACACATGAGAGCACATACATGAGTCACACATATAATCATATAGCAAACCTATGAGAGCACTGAGCACTGGCATGAGTGCACATACACATTGAGAGAGCACAAACTGGAGCAAATCTAAAAGGGCACACACGTGAGAACACGCATATGAGAGAAAAAGCAAAAGCAAATGAAAATGCGTGAGAACACGCGCATGAAAGCAAAGCAATCCAAGCCTGATTTGTTGTGGCTGCGTAGCTACGAGCAGGACACGGACAGTTTGCTCAGCAGTGTCGAGTTGTTCCTGTGATTTGTCGAGAACCGGAGCGATGCACGCGAGCGACGGGGACACATAGATGCCACCTTTGAGTCCTTTGAGTCAACAAGACCAAGACGACCAAATGGACGTCGAATCGGCGAGCAAGGAAACCTTCCGTCTACGCCTACCCGCGGGGCGCCAGGACGGGCGACGGAGCGGAGAGTGGCGTCTCCAGTCGCGCCGTGGCGTCGAGAGCATATGAGAGACTGAAAAAACGCGAGAGACGTGAGCAAGCCATTTATATCAGAGCACACCACATGAGAGCAAAAGCAGGAGCATAGACATTGAGAGCACACGTTGGGAAGACGGAGCACACGCAGACCGGTCTGCCGAGTGGCATCATCCAAGGATCTGCATCCATGCAGCAAGCGCTGCTGGCTCGGCGGGATGGACGTGGCTACGTGAATCGCCTGGGAGGCACAAGGTGCAGAAAAGCTTCCAGGAGGGTCAGCGGATTGGTCTGTATTATGTTGTTTGATGTTGTATTCATGTGTGATCTGTCCCAGATTTGATATGTTATATAACTCTGTTTTTCTGAAGGGGAAGACTTGCTCACTTGTGAAAGGGGCAGATTGGACTCCAAACCTGAGCCCGGGCCGGTCGCCTCACGCAGCTCTTGGAGTGACCATCCCGCTGCGGCGGAGAAGTGGGCCATGGGCCCACTCAAGCCATCCACTGTGACCTCCGCTCACGCGACCAGTCGACCGGGACGACCGAGCCAATTTCGGTCCACCAGGGCCGAAGTGTTTTGGGGCAATGAATGCGCCCCCCCCCCCCCCCCAAAAAAAAAAGCCCCTCATGGAGGACTGTCTGTCTTCTTGGCGGTTTGAAGATCAGTTCGTCACAGTTCCGTATGGAAACTGGGTGAATCTGAAGGCCGGGACCCAACCTCTTCTGCTAAAACCCTTGATCTGTTGGAAGCGGTGGAGCTGTTAGCACTGAGCTGGTGCTAATTCATACAGACTGCTTTACAACAGCTGTGTCGCGTGCCTAACAGCCGCTCAACCACTTCGCCTAACTGCTTGTTCCAACAAATCAACAGCTTAGCCTGGCTTGACCCCCTCTTTATCAACTGCATGGTGTGTCTTAAATGCTTCGAGAGAGAGCTTCGTGACAACTCTGCATTCACGATGCGAAAGGTCCTCGGGACCCTGCTTGCAATTTCTCCATCCCTTCGGCACTTGATCCCTGGAGCCGAAAAAGAGCGCAACTCAAAAGGCTGAGGAGCATTGTCCCACAAGTGAGCCAAAACAACCTTGGGAGCCAAGTCCCTTGAGCTAACTGTTCGTGCGGATCAGAGGGTGCTTCTGTGTTTCTGAAGCTCTTTGCAGGGTGGACATGTTTGGAAAAGAAACAGTCCTCGCCAACGATACTGAATTGGGGGGGCCGTTTCTTTCAATGGCAGTTTTTGCACGCCACGCTTGCAGGGGCACTCTTGGCCAAGATTTCTGCCAAGAAATTGAGCACGCACGGCGAGGGTCTAAAGATCAGAGGCACTTTGTCCAGCTGATCGATGTAGACAAAAAGCGCCTAAAAACCGGTGAAACGCCGGGTGAAGATTCCATCCAAATCTGCACCGCCATGGCCAGCTTCTCATGGTATATCGCACATATACTACACAGCAAATTCAAAACAGGCTCCTCTACGAGGCCGACAGCGTCCAGCATCACTCTCATGGTACCACTTCGGCCTCGCTTTCGAGTCGGGTGTACTTCTGGATCTCAGTCTCCTGATCGGGAGGAAGAGTTCTCCATGAACTCGCATCACAAATCCCCAACCACCCAAAGGAAAAAGAACAAAAAACCAAACAACCAGTGGTGCCTCGTTGAGTGAGAAGGTTCCGCCCAGCCCAGCCACCCCCGCTCCAAGCCGTGAAACCCAAGGAGGAGGTGTGAGTTCCGTTTCAGGTGCGGCTGCTATTTGTGACTTCCATCCTGCCCGACCTGAAGCATGGAGGACAATGTGGTTCGATCGGCATGGACGCCAAACCCGTGTTCTTCCATGGCAAAGAACCGGTCATTCTGGCTTGTTGTTTATCCATGCCTTCACTAAGGCTGGACCCTTTTTCACTGGCAAAGCTTGCGGCAGAAAATGCAACCGATGGCTGGCGGACAAAGCATGGACAAGAAACGTCACAGTTCACATCCACCTTCATCAATCAGGGGCCCAAGTTGGGAGCAGTCTTCGTGCTTCTGGCACCGTGCCCAGTTCTGACTTCACTGGTTGGGTAGTCTAGATCTCACTATTTCCCCCTGCTGGAAACGCTCATCTCGGCTCCTCCGCTTTCTCTAAAGTTCGGCAATCTGAGAAGCTCATCCGTGAATACACCCTCAGGACTCAGCAGGTCGGGAAAAGCAGTGCTGCCCAAGCAAGCGTTTTTCCATGGCCCAAGCGGCGGTCTGCCCACAACGATGTGAGACTGGTTTTTACGAGCCCAATTTCCTCTGAACATCTTGAGAGATCTTAAGAGATGTTAAGGCCTGAAAAACTATGACAGCCGTGGGGTCATGATCCACCTGAAGGACAAAAGGGACAGTGCCAGGCAGCCCCAGTTTTTCGTAGATCCATTCCATGTAGGTCTCGAACTCGTACATATCTTCGAACCTCGTTTGAGATCCAAGACCCCCCCACTTGAGAAACAATGCTTTCTCACAACAAGAAAATTGTGCTGATTTAAGCCGGAATTTATGTTACAGTTGCTCAGGGCCCACCTTAGGAAGTGTGCCAACCTGACCATTTGCGGCTGTCTGCTACTTGTTCTTTGGTTGTTTTGCCGGATCTGAGCGCTGGGCCGATCAGTGACTCTCTTCTGCCTCAGCACTGACAGGCTTGGCGATGTCTCCAAACCGTTCATCTCAAGTCTGGTCGCTGAGGGTCTACCAACAACTCCCTGGCTCTGCGACAGAACCAGCCAAATGGGGCGGGCAGCTTCAGACGCATGGCCTTTCTCCTCGTTGCTTCCATGCTGCGTCACGAGGAGGACGGGGACGTTTTTTTCTTCAAAACCAAACGGTGGTGGAGTGGTCCCGTTTCCGGTTCGGCCCGGTGCTTCACGTCGTCGTGATCAAAGCCCTTCTTGCGGCCCTGTTGCTTATCCTTCTCGATGAAAAGGTATTCCTTGCCACGACGGTAGAGGAGAGCCTGGCAGTTGAAGTGTCTCACCATGGCACAACCAATCTGTTAGTGGTCAGCCGTCTCCCCAAAAAAAGGGAACAGCTTGACAACAAAAAATACAGCACACTCCTGAAATAATCAAAGACTAAGATCATGGAAGTGAAAAATGGATGAAAATGGTCCCTTGGATGACCATGTTGCTCTATTTCAAGGAGTGTACCCCCAAAAAAATTGAGATGCGAGTGCTTCCATGGTTGCCCAAGAAGTCCCAGTGTGTGTGTGTGCGCAAGCCCCCACATTTTAACTGATCCTCAAACCCACCAGCCTCGTTGCCACTCAGATGGGAATCAGGCACCAGTTCCTTCCAAGAAGCTTCTGGAAGGTTGGAGTCAACAGTGATCTACCACAGAGATGGGAGTCCTTCGTCCAGCCTTCCTCTGAGCACATTCACACTCAAACTTGGCCAGTCACTGCTAAGTAAAGATTGCATTCTTGGAAGTTTAGATTGGTGGCGAGCATCCCCCACAAAGTAATTACAGTTTATTGCAAAGAGCCATCCCCTCACAACCTTCAAGTCAATCCTACCGTCATCAATTACAAGTGAAGAAGGCCACCATCATCCCGCGTGAGGATCACCCGGTTTTGGTGTGGCAAAGGCTCCTGCGTGGGGATCCACCGTCCCCGCCTTCATGTAGGCGCACTTGAGCACATATGCCGGGTTGCCTGGGCAGGTGAGGTGTCTCACCGTTACCGTCGGTAGAAGCCGCTCGCTCAAAACACAGTCGAACAAATGGAGCCATGCCCCCGACCCAGTGCAAGCATCCACGGAATCTGGTGTCTGACTGTCATGACCGAGTGGCAATTGTACCAAGAGAAGGGCTGCATTCTCATAACTTCCTCCACGGTTTCGTGCTGCGACGCTGGTGCATCGCTGCGGCGGAAGGGCTGGATGATCAGCAGGTAGGCCATGACCTCGATCACACGAGCTGCCGCAGCCCGATGGGTCGAACTGCTCCTGTCCGCACTCAAACATCGAAACAGCTTCTGTCCCACATGCGAGGCCCGTGTCACGCGTGCTTCTCTGCCTGTGTGACTGTGTGACCGACCGACCCCTTCCTTGACTCGGCTCCCAGACCCACAATGCGGCCCCCAAAATCATCGCCAGCACCAGTAGGGCAACGCGGAAGGCCAAATGGATCTCAGGGACCATCTTGGACCTGAACGCCGTCGTTGCTACAGCCGTTGCTGGTGGCTTTGTCCGAAAACTACCAACAGACTCGACAGGACGTCACCTGAAAATGTACCCTCTGGACATCCATCCCCTGTACACCAGCCCATTGGAGGTCTTGGGGGCAAATCGAGGGTGCGCCATGGCACGCCACGGTGCACAGTGCCTCACACGAGCTGAGGCAAGTGATGCAAAGAAAAGTTGAAGGGGTGCTTTTCAAATGATCGCAGGCTGTACGAAGCCTCAAATTAAAGGACAAGATGTGTTGTTGCGTGATGAGCTGGTCATTCATTCCGAGACCTACTATCACCCCCCAAGCAGGTCAAAGTAGAAGCGCTAGTCACGATGTTTGGGTTGCTTGATTCGTTCATAACCTTTCGTCTTCGCAGATCAAAGAAAAATTCCGCCCGCGCCAAAGGTGCTGAGGCGTTGTCAGGGGCTCGCAGATTTCGCTGGAAATGGCTAGATGGCACATAGCTCTAAGAATGCTGTGTTGTTGACGCTTGTTGAAAACGGACAAAAATCAGCAAGGCATCGGTGATGTCGGTTGTTCTCCCCGAGTGAGACTGCATTATTGACATCCTGTTTGCTTGCACCGACTGAGGCAGACAGACAGACAGACAGACAGACAGACAGACACAAACAGACCGAACCAGCAACAACTCCTTAAGGAAGCTCTTCACCCATCTATGGCCAGGACCTGGTAAAACCGCACCGGCAAAGCCCCAGCATACAGAGAGGCACCCAATGCAAAGAAGAGTTGGTATTGGCTTACTATGCTTACTCTAAAATAGTTGTAGAATTGAAATTGCTACTGCTTTGCTTCTCCATTTCTCAAAGATGTCCTCCAAATTTCTTACTAGATCCACACGCCAACAAGAAGGTGGACTGACATCTTCCCTAGAAACCCATCTCACCTTGGTGTGTCCTCTCCTTTCTCTGCACCTTCGCAGCCTTCGACTCTCCACCTACCCCTCGGTCCGGTCCGGTCCGGCTGCGCCTGACGGCCCAAACGAAGATGGAGCCGGCCAAACAGCCCATGGGCAGCGACCAAAGGAGCCACCCCGCGGACCGTCGATCCGAACCGGGTTGGAGGAGTGGTGGGCCTCCGACATCTGAGCCCAGTGAAAAAGTGGGAGAGCCGGAAGCGGTTCCAAAATGTCTAAACGAGTTCTCACCAGCACTTGCTGGACGGTCTTCGGAGAGGCAAGAACTTGGGTGGGGTGGTCGAGCGTGATTGGACGGGGGGAAGCAGGAATCAACATGTCCGAGTGGATTGCTTGATCCCGCCCAAACCCTGTCAACAGCCAGCAGCTAGACCATGCTAGACCTAAATGTACAGGTTTGGCACTTGAAGACCTAGGCTTATAGATGGAAAAGCTTTGACTAGTCTCGAAGCAATGACACTGGCTTAGGGTTGAATTCGGTTCCTCTTCTTCAAACCTACTGTGCCTTTCCTCACTTCAATATGGGATTCGTCCTTCTTCATGAAGATCATGAAGGGCGGCCCTTTGCAAATCCTTCACACCAAAGAGTCTTGTCTGCGCTCTTTCTTCCATACAGTGCTGCATAAGGATACTTAGCGCATCTTAACGCATCAGGGTCTTTGCACTAGGCTTCAACGTTTGTCTCTCGCCCGCCCCCACCTCTGGCCCGTTTTCTTCCCACACTCCTTGGACCTCCGCTTTTTTCACCGAGCGACGGCGGTGTCCAACAAGTGCCCGTTGAAGCTGGAGGCCGTTTGAACTCGAAGGTGCATGAACCGACTCCACAGGCTGAAAAACCTCAGGCGCCCTGCCGCCATGAAGGTAGCTGCACAGATCAAAAAAGGAACATGTTGCTGGATCTAAGGATCTACACGTTGAATTGCTTGGTTTCTTCATGTTTCTCTCTGCCAAATTCTTGGAGCGATAACACGGCTCCTGAGAACACATCTCCGGTTGAGTCCAGCATGTTTAATCACGTCGTGTTTGTCTTGCTGCTTGATGATCCACAAGCGCCTGTCAGAAACTTCGGACGTGGAGCAGCACAGACCCTGCATGCCAGCAGCACAGACCCAGTCCCCCCATTCCTTCAGGGCACAAACACCAGCAACTCAGGGCAACGAAGAGTTTCCACCTTGGCACGTCTCGGGTCTGGCGGAAAGTGGTGGAAGTCGCATCCACCGAAGTTCATAGCACCAACATGCACCACTCATGAACTTGACCAAGTGGTGATTCAATGCAAATCTTAAATTCAATCCAGGGCCGCTGTTGAACCAATGTACGATAATTAGCTTTGCTCCAAGTTCATTTTGGTGGCTCGGAGTGGAATCATCCCTGCATCTCACTCCCGGCAAAAGAAAAAGAATGCATTACGTTATATATCTTGGACAAAAAGACTGGTTGATGATTCCAGTAACGCTCTGCACTTCTGGTGCGTGTCCAGATGCCGGCCTCCGAACGGATCCTTCTACCCCCAGCACCGGCCCTGCACGGCGGCCGGGGCGCACGGAGGCGGAGACCACGGCGGTGACCAGGAAGGCGGTGGCGATGTGCACGATGAAGGCAGAGTAGTCCCAGGCGACGCCCATCTCAGGAGCTTCGATGGCCTCACGTGCCGCCGGGGACAAGGCCGACCAGGACCAACTCGAGCACTGCAAGGGAGCACGAATGAACACCCGAATTGGAACCCAAAGCTGCTGAAACACCACTCCCTTGAACGAAGACCACCCACCAAATCGTGCAAAGAATATGCCATTCAGACGCGCGGAATGCTCCTGCGGCGAGAACACGTGGCCCCCCCTCCTTCTCGGCATTGAAGCGGGGGTATCGCTCCAGGTCATCGGGCGCCCAAGGCAGAATGAGCTTCAAGGCTCTCAGCAAACAATCGGGCAAGGACCGCCAAACGTAGATGATCTTGCCAACCTGGAGGAGAGGGGCAGACGGCTTGGGGCAAGTGATAGCGCGGGCATCCTGAACGCAACGAAAGTCCAATGTCAGAGAACTACCTGGACTCTGGATGGACAGCGATGTTTGTCGCCGGGCTTTCCTGGAAATAAACAATTTGACTCGAAAAGTGTAATGGTCTCAGTATGTCTCAGTAGTCTTCCACTTGGCCATGCACGACTTTGATGTCTATTCAAGTGTTTGATTGTTCGTGCATCTAAGACAGGTGGGATTGTTCCCTCAGCCACCCGGTTTTGCACACCGTGCGGCGAGGGTATGCTGCGCGAAAGGCACCACACCACCCATCAAGAGACCCATGATATAGTTCACATAGAGCACACCTGCGACGGGTGTCATAAGTCAATAACTTAACAACGAAGTGGCCCACTACATCTTGACAACACCTGGTGATCTGGTTTGGACATCATCCGATGGATGAACAATGGTGAACCAATGTAAAGCAGGTGTACTTGCACCACCCATGGGTGACGATTACAATCATCTCGTCAAGACTCTATCAGCAAGTCAATCCTGTGTATATCATCAAAACCTCTAGACCTCCCTGATCCAGTCCGCGATTCCGTATTGGAGACGTCACCGCGACGTGTGCATTTCTGCGTCTCCCGGGCTCCACCGGCGACGCTTCGTGCGGAAGCGCCGGTCGCCCAGGTGCGAAGGGCGTCGGGATGCGGGATGCGTATTCAGATGTCTCCAGGGTCTGGAGTCGGTTCGGTCTCTTCAGCTGAGCTGTGTTCTTGGTCCTTTCGTCTTGCCTTTGGGGCAAAGGCCATGTTGGATGGATCTTTGCTTATTGGACGAAGCAGGCACGTCATTTCCCCAACGGTTCAATCTGCCAGAGAATGGTTGAGACTCTTGGACCCTTCCCGCGATCTATCCAAGCTACGAGCTAGGGGCGATTTTGCGAGCATGGTGTGGCGATATTGTCCGGTTGAGCTTGAAGATTTATGGCAATTCAATGGGACCATCTTGAGAATGCCGTGAACGAAATGTGGGACATCACAAGTGACAGTGCCGCTCCATTGTGGAGACTATATGCATTGTAACACTCGTAAGCGGAGCACCGCGACAAGCACCTGCAGCATTGGGAGCGACAGAACATGGGTATGAATCGGTATGATGTCACAAAATGTCACAAAGCATCGGCGAAGAAGGCACAAGGATGGTGCAAGCAGGAATGACAAGTTGTGTTTGGTCAATTTTCCGAGGGCACAAGGCTCTGACGAAGCAAGACCTGCAGGCTGAGGACATGCGCCGCCGCGGCCAACGTGTGAGGGAAAAGCGGAAGGCCGAACCCTTGAGGAGGGCACCTCTCCGGTAAAGGATGAGGTGCGATCTGACCCTGAATGAGATTTGGGTTGCTGGGCTTCTGACGGAAACTATATATTATCTAAGTACTGATCTAGGTGTATGTAAGAGTGTCGGCTTACATATCGTAGAATCAATGTGTGCTTTGTCTAGTTGCAGGGCTTGGTCATGGAACAATTCATGACGCGCACAGACCCAGCGCTGATCCCATGGAGGGCGATCGAGTCATAGATAGTTGACTAGAAGGTCCTGTCAAGGTGGAACAAACTAAAGTATAGCACGAGCTGTCCCGAAGACATATGTCAACAAGCGAAGAGCTCCATACACTTGCGCTATCTTTATGTTTTATATAGGTACGATAAGGTCTTACACTCTCTCTCTCTCTCCCCCTCGGGATGTGGTGAAACCACGCAATCGAAATCCAACCCTAATTGTGTGTTGCGTACTATTCAGTGGTCACGCCTGGCTCAGCAAGGGGTTGCCCCAATGCTTCTTGAAGGTTGCTCTCAAAAGCGGCATCCAAATCCTGTGCGAGGCCTGCTTGCAGTTTTTGCTTGGCAGTTGCAAGGGTAACCAAGAACTCGACAGCTGTTGGCAGATCACATTTCCTCGATTTGACTTGAACTGTATCGATGTTCGCACCGGCCACCTAAGCAGGGACGGGCCTATTCCCATACGAGCTTGTAGATGCCTAGCATCGTTTGGGATGTGCTGCCTTTGCCTCCTTTTTCTTGTGCTTCGACTTCTGATTTGGCGTTTTGAGTGTAGTGTAGGCAGATGATGGTCGAAGCGCTTGCAGGCTTTGAGGATCAGCCAGGGCCTCAAATGATTCAGAGACCAAATGAAACGCCTCCTTGCTTGCGCCTGAAGATGTGTCGTGCCGAAATTGCCAGGCATTGTCGGCGACTCGTCCTCTCGAATCAAAATAGCTTCCGCCGCGACACCCAGCAGCCTTTCTTTGGCTTAGGGCTCTTTAGGTGGTGACACTCGAAGTGGACAGCTCACAGCTCCCTAACCAACCAGAGAGGCTGGGCGGGGCTGGGCGGGGCTGGGCGGGGCAACCCTCTTTCAACAAGCCCATGGCACCCCCATGTGACCGTCGCACCCATATCACCGGACGGGAGAGGGTCGACTCCTCTGCCGGTGCCTGGCACGTGCATCGCATAGAAGGCATCACCAATTGCTGCTTCCAGCCCTTGGGAAGAGCAGTCTTTAAGCACTGAAGACGTCAGATGTGAAGATACGAACTTTTTTTTGGACCACTGATGCGTGACAGACACTGGGAATGAGCCTCCAATAGAGATTCTGTGGGGATCCATCCCTCGTTCCCTAGCACAAAGTCAGTAGACCAGATCAAATCAGTAACAAATAACAAATACTGAAAAACCACCTGATGACAGTGATTGGTAGTGAGTGGCTTCCTCTGGCGGAGGCTTCAAAAAGGTGACTTCAGGGTTCATGGCGTACAAATCCCAAGTTGGTCCCCTACCACCTGCAGACTGCCCACTGCCTTGTTCTACGACAGCTCACAGAACAGGTGACTCCTCGTTTTGCCCACTTTGACGTGCCCGCACAAGACGATCACCGAAGACCTAGTGATGGCAACTCCTGGCAATCCCCCCATGCACCCCCCCCACCCAAGCTGCAACACTGCCTCTCCACATCTCCAAGAGACCGATGTTGCCAGTGTCCACCAGGGGCGAAAAGATTTCCACAGTGCCGCCCTCCTTCCCAATGACTGCCCAAGCCGTGACCTTGGGCATCTGAGTGGGGGGGAATGGTAAATGGCTTGGAGCTGCACAGCTGTCCTGTCATCTTGAATGCGGAAGGTACTTATATATATATATGGTCTTTTGTGTGCTTATGGTGCTCCTTTCTTCCTAGTCTAAACATCTATGCTTCGTCAAGCAGCCCCCCAGGCCCAGCCAAGTGTTGAAAAACTGCACGGTGGTATTCAACACGAAAATGAAGGTGTCGAATCGATCCTGGCAGAGAGGATTGAAGCTCAAATCCCAGAGCTTCGAGATATGTCCACGACTCCTACTACTACTACGACGACGACTACGACTACGACTACGACTACGACTACGACTACGACTACTACTACCACCACAGCCAGGCTGGCAGGGAAACATGGTTCAAAAGGAATTTGTGAAGCGAAGGCATCCTGACTGTCATATGATTAATGATTGCTTTCTTTCTTTAACTCTCTTTCCTGACACAAGAACTTGGGCCACTTCACCCGCTCTCGGTCTCCAACGACCGGCCGCCTTCTTCTTGAAGCCAGCGAACCACGCCTGGTTGTAGACCTCCCGTCCGGCAGGTCAACCCCGTTTGGAACTGTCTGTCGGTCACGTCACGTGAGTCACGCGCGGCTGGGAGGTGGTTCGCTTGGAGTTACTACAGTATGGTCGTTCCTTGGCGAGGTGTGCAAGAATCTCCCAAACTGCAGATCTGGTCCGAAAGCATGGGTATGAAAAAGCCAAACAGACACCTAAAGGTGTGCATCCATTGACTTTGAGGTCACATGTCCATGCAGCCATGTGTCACATGTCTGTACTCCAAAATGCATGCCTGTGCGGAGATCTGCTGATTAACGATGCCCAACAGCAGGCCAGCGATTGTTTGGCCTGAGATGCCCCCACAAAAAACACAATCTTGGACATTGTCCCATTGTGTTTTGAACCCTGTTCGTCAAACTGTTTCTGTTAAATCATCCCCTACTGCTTGACTCGGAGGGAACAGCCAGAAACTTCTGCCAAAGCACTTGGTCCCGCCAGGTCAGCGCCGGAGGACATAAACACGCCCACCACGAAGACCTGGGCCCGCCGTGGACCGCTACACGGTCCAACATCCGTGGTGGCATGACCTGGGACACCAGAGAAGCCGCGTTATACGCGCCAGGGCGCGTTGTAGGGAAGGATGATCAAGGCGTTCACCTGGGAAATTCGACGAAGCCGTTCAGAGTCGGAAGGGGTGAAGCGTGAAGGTCGAAAGGGGGGCATCTAGAACTGCTCTTCTTGACACATCTGGACTCACTAGAAACTGGACAATGCTATCTTAGGAAGACGATGTTCCATGACCAACAGGGGATGTTATGTTCCACATCTGTGTGAGCAGGAGTGTAACCAAAATCAAGGACCTAAGCAACCACGTCTCGCGCACAAGGGATCCACGCCTCAGAAAACATCACAAGCACCTAGTCCTCTGGCTGTGGAATGGTGCGGATGCCTGGTTCCGAAATCCAACAAAGTCACCCAAAAGAAGGAGGCGACACCACCCTTCCTCGGTCCCTCGGAACTGTCAAAGCGAAAAGAGATCAGGCACCAGGCCAACCGAAGATCCCACCAGCGGCTCCCTCACCGGTGAAGAAAACACCCGCAGCTCGGCAAGCGTCGATCAGAAAGAATGCCACCACCTTCAACGCTCCCTTCCTCGGTCGCGCTTCGTCGGCTCGCGCCTTGATGCCCATGGTATGTCACGGTCTTTGTTTCCCAAACATCCCCAAACCATCTTTTGCATCAAATCCACTCAAATCCTATGTCCGAACTGGGGGCCAACATGCCGATGATTGGGCGGACATGTGTGGCATCGCCCACGCAAATTGTTCCTCACTCTGAGCTCCCGGACACAGCATTGTGGCCCACCTTGCTGTCTGTGTTGTGCTGGTTTTCCCAGAAAACGGACACGGGGTCGAAGTCGACACCTTCAATCTCCTCGGAGTTGGACATGCCCGGGAGATGGTGGTGGTGTTCTGGGGGGGGTTGGAGGGCTCCAAAGATGCTCCAGGCAAAGTACGTGAGAATCATGCGACGCAGTGGGAGGACAAACAAGACCTTAACTTTAGATCTTTAGTGTGGGGAAGTTTTGGAAGTTCTGAATTCAAACGTGCTATCCTTAAAGAGCCAGATTCAGATTGATCGATTGCCAAGCCCAGAAGCTCAATGGACTTTGTTCAAAAGATTGATTTGTCCTTCGAATTCGACTTGGGACGCCAGTCGCACAGACAGAAAACATCCTGTCAAGCAGCCACGTTTGGGAGCTCTGGCATCTCTATCACCTTCTTGTTCACACCTCGAGTGCGCGACGGTCGGGCGACCGTTGGGCGACCGTTGGGCGAGGCGGCGCGACCCGCGCGACGCGACGCGTTCGATCTGCAAGCCGCCGGCGTTCGTTCAGGTCTGCCATGATCAGTCAATACGACTAAATACGGTCCAAGACCCTTGGTTCTCCGTCTCGCGACGCGGTGTAGTCCATTCGGATCCTTCGGATCCTGCGGATCCGAGTGGCCGTACTTCTCCAGGACTTCATCGCGCTTGGACGCCTTGTTGAAGACCACGAAGGCTCGCCCCACAGATTTCAGGCGCCTCAAGAAGTCCCCCAGGTGGAAATCGCTTGGGTGACTGGAGGGTATAGCTTTTGCAGAATGCAAATCCACACAGGGTGTGATAGGCCCTGCTAGGCTGCTGGGGCCTCAGAAGCGATTGCTGAATGATCTGAATGAATGTCACCTACTATGTCACCTAATTATATAGTTAGAGGTCCAAAACCCGAGGATAGATCCGAATTTCTGCAGGGTGGCTCAGTCATGGCGAATTCATGGCAAATAGCTTTGGCATCCTGCTATTCACCAATTCGTCAGCCCCCAGCGCTGCTTTGGCGTGTACTGGCCCTTCACCCCCAAGTCGCCCCATCTTAGATTTCTAGTTCTCAACCGAGTTCCCTGGCAAAAAGAACTCCGCTTCACATCTGCTTCACCTCGCCCCACTCCCCAGCCACCCGGTGTTTTTGTCGGCCCAGGATCCCATCGTTGAACATCCGCTCGGTCTTCTCCTTATCCTCCGCTTGCTGCTTCTCCCATTCAAACATCCGGGACGTCCAACTCTTCCGCCCCTCGAAGGCACCGATCTGGAACTCCTGGAGCTCCACAGCCCGAAAAGAACCAACGAAAAGGACTGCCAGGGGCGTTCTCCAAATGGGATGACATCGCTTGACACTCCCATTTGGATGATTCTGTTTTGGTGGACTCGCGGCAGGAACTGCTTCCAAAAGTTTTCTTTTCTCGTAGGACATCCATCGGACCTTCTCAGGATTCTCAGGTCTCTATCGGACCCGCTCAGCAAGCGACGCGTCCCCGGCACGACGCGTCGCGCGAATTGGCGTCGGCGAAGTCGCTTTCGCGCGAATGCGCCTTGTGGCGGGTGATGTTTGAGAGGATTGTCTCCACTTCCGTGCGCAAAGTGAAGTCCTGGATGGATAGATGTGGGCCCTCGCTAGTGGAAAAATATGGAAAGATATGTAAAAATGAAGACCAAAAATGAAAAGAGGACCTCCTCTTCCAGTGTTCTACCAATATTGTTTTCGGGTGGATGGGTTTTCTGCATATACGATCAAGGGAAGAGCGGAGTTGTGCCGAAGGTCCGAGAGGTCGTAGGCAATACTTACCCCGTGGATGTCGCCCTCGTCCAGCTCCATGTGTTGCCGGAGTTGCTTCTCCAGCATCTTCTGCAACTGGGCCTATGGCAACACGCCGATATTCTGCCAAGTCAGTTTCTCCAACGAAAAGAATGAGGGCACCTGCAAGCTAGTTATAGGCGGCAAGCACTTTCTTGCCACGCTGGCTACAAGGAGCTATCAAAAAGTTGCAGCAAGCAAACTCCAAGAATAGCAACAGGCCAAAGCAACACAAGCCGCAAGAAACCACATCCCCGACACGACAAGTAGCGAATAGCTGGAGAACTGACGAACCAGCTTGGGCAGCGAAAACTTGTTGGCGAGCTATCCGCAGAACAAACAGAGGTCAAAGGCTCTCTGTGCCAAACTCTTTCCGTTCAAGCTGAGCCCTGCCTCATTCGTGGTGCTCGCTGGCAAGCCCGTCCTCAAGACAAAAAGAGAACACCCGTCCGTCGAGAAGGCACAACAAAGAAGCTTTTCCAATGTTCATGCATCCCAGAAGGAACCAGAACACCGAGACAGCACCAGTCTCAGGCCCCGTCAGCAACACGGCATAGTCCGAGCTGTCCACGTTCTGCTCATCGAACCAGGTGTAGAAATGGTAGCAACCTGGTTTACATCAGTCGCAGAAATGGATCACAGTACAACACGTAGGTTCCCATGTTCCCACAATAGGGCTATATATAGAGGTTATCGGTTATCCTCGGTGTTGGAATTGCCAAATGTAGAAGTTGTGGGGAAATAGGGAAGGACTGAGTAAGCTTGAGGTAAATTGAAATTCAGAACTTCTGTGGCTGGTATCAACCCCAAAAGTGTGTTCCAAGGAACTGTAGCTCTGCTGCAACGACAGCACCTCAGTGTGGTCTCAACGCTGTGACAGCGCCTTCTTTGACTCCATTCGCTCACGTGACAGCGCCGTGCTGAGGGTGCCACAAAGATGAAACCCCACATCGCACCTGGGAGCGCTCCCAAACACACCGAGCACCGGTCAGCTCATGAACACCGGTCCTTCAGAAACTTCATCTTTCGGACAAGAATGATGCCTCCATGAGCGGTCTCATGCGGTTTCCATCTCCAAGGTCAACCCCAACAACACAGGGCATTCTTGCTCAAACACACTCAATGACCCTTTCGGCACTCGGTACTCCAGAAAGAATGGGGCACTCGGTACTACAAAGGGAATGGGGCACAGCCAGGGGCAACAGTTCTCTCAAACCCGGCATAAAATACTTAGCACAAAGCCTTGGTATAGGACCAGGACACCTGTTCGGGATCTCCTAGTGGAAAGGCCAACAGGAATACTTCCTTCTGCTGCCCTACCAGAGTGAAGAAGCAGCTTGATCGACATTCAACAGTTCACAGGCGGAACGGGTTGAAATCCGGAGCGCTCCGATCCATTCGGATCCCCTTTCCAGTACTGTACTCATAATGTCCCCCGATGATCCCTGATGAGGGCCACCAATAAAGCCAGAGTGGCACAAGGTCCAAAAGCTATGCTCTGCGAAATCTTGCAGGGCCTCGGCCTAGGTGGCTCCATGGTGCTCCAAAAACTGCTGCCCAAATGTCGTGGCGACAGCTGAAGGCATGCAATCGAACGATCATTGACATGCAATCTAACGAAGCACTCATGCTAGCTTTTGGGAAGAAGACCCAGATCCTCCACGAAGGCCTTGCACCAACGGTCCGAACCCCCCCAAAATCGAACCCCCCATGCGGCTCTCTTCGTCAGCACCGACCATTCCGGTGGCACACGTTCAGCCTACCACAAATCTCCAGCGGACCGCCGAGACCGCCGAGCGAAGGTATGACATCCCACCCAACACGATCAACTCCGGTGGAGATGTAAAAGACTCCCAATGTAACCCCAATCCATTCCACCCGATCCAACTCTGATCTTCAAACAAGGCCCAGCCAGTGAACGTCATCGATGTTTCAGGCCCAACCCGTCCCGCTCATCCAGGCCACGCGCAGCTCCGGTGTGAAGTGCGCACATTTCACCAACGGTGAGAAAAGCACCTCTGCGCAAGCCCGGGAGCTCAGCAGAGGGTGCTCGGCCCACTGGAAGAACAAGGCACGACTCACCGTCCAAAGTGACCCTTTCAAAAGCCCCTCCCGAAGATGGTCAGATCAAATTAAGTCAGAGATCGGAGGGAAGACTTATGACTTATGGATATGAGCTGCGGATTGTCCAAATGGTTCAGATCAGTTCTCTCTGTCCTGCCCTGGATGAAGTGATGTTCCCCTTTCAGAGTTTGACCTCACCTACACAACACATGTCCCATGCATTTGGTATGGCCTTGAAATTAGCTAGCTAGCTCCCTTCATAGCCCATGGCGGGTCTTCGCTTGAAAAGAGTCTCCCAAGTTGCTAGGGGCTCCTGGCCTTACTACTAGGAGCAAGGACGCTACTAGGGGCTCCTGGCCTAGCTCTCGGGTCGCTCGCCTTCCAACCCCACCCAGGCCATCGGCGCCGCCCATGGCATCCCGGTGTCGTCTCCAAGGCACAGCTGGCGTCGTCTCTGACTTTTTGAAGGCATCCAGCATCTTATCCAAGATCACCTCCTGGTGCTGAAGCGTGTTCCAATGGATGGTCTCTTTCTCCGGTGGGGTAGATCGATCGGCAGTCCGGCGTTCGGCATCGCCAAATGCTGGGGTCGAAAGGAAGGGCGGAAGGGAGGGGAGGAGAAGAAGGATAGGACGGAAGCTGAGGAAGCTGCTTGATCTCTTGATCCAAATCCACAACCTCGCAATATCTCTTATCCACCTGCCTCCTTCATTGGGAGGTACTTCTGGAGACCAGCAGGTGCGTAGAGCCTCGAGCCGATCTTGGTGGGTTTCTCTGGCCTACGAGCAGCAGCTCACACATCAAGACACGAGACCACTGATATGCTTCACCAAGCGGCATGCACATGCCTCGGTGGCACGTCGTCAGGCCCTTTCCCACCATGAATGCAACTAAAAACCACGAACGAATGGGAAGCATCGAACGCACGGCATCTGGCCATGGGGCAGGCCACGCAAACCAGCCCACAAAGTCCCATATGGAAAATCCGCTTGTAGTACAACGCCACGCCAACTCCTCCAGAGCTCAGGATGTGTGGGAACATGGTGGGCCGTTGCGTGGACCATTGTCAAACTTCTACAACTTTTAAACTGTTTGCCTCAGAAAACGCCCTTTGGAGGGTCTTCAAGAGATATGGCACTTCCTTTGCTGAGGGGCCGGCTCTTAAGGAGTCGGGTCAATGGTGTCTTGAAGGGAACCTAATTGTAAACCCAAGCTGCCACAGCCATAAGTTATGGCTGTGAACGTCAAATGAGAATCATGGGCAAGCATGGTTGTGAAACCTGTGCTCAGTGGCTTAGTGCAAAGACCTTCCTTAACTAAGCCCCAGCCTGCAATGTCATCCTTCATCATGCTCACCTGGACCCGCTGCACCGGTGGGCGGGCGAAAAACACGCGCCCGGCTCGCGCGCCGTGTTCCACCGGTTTTGCGGCTCGCTGGGGCTCCCTGGCGCTCAAGTCGAACCACCGCCGCGGCGTCTTTTCGCTCGTCCGGTCCTCGGGGCGACGTCCGCCTAATGTGGGATCCGTCGCGCCGCGAACGACGCGGCGCAAATCCAGTCGAAGCACTTCCCACATCTAAGGTTCAACCTGGGCAGCCTTAGTGTAGATTACTGGTTTTCCTCCCATACGATGGAGATATGGATGTCCGGATGCCAGGTTGCTAACCCTTTTTGTTGCTCCTGTGGGCCTTGGTGAGTTCCTTTTTTCTCATCACCCATCGCGCATCCAAGGGGCCCACTTGTGCAGCTTGCACAAGCGCCGGTGCCGACGTGCCTCGATCATGTTGCGCAGGTTCTCGTCCTGAGTTCGGCCGAGTCCGTGCTGAGTCCGGGGAGTTGTTTGTGGATATGAACTATCTAAGAGTTCTGCATGTTCATCTTTTCCTGTGCTTGTAGGGGCCCCTCACAGTGAAAGTTCCTTGGTTCTTGATTTCAGCCCATCTTGGCACCTCCCAACCAACTTCGACACATCCCGTCGAGGCTCGGCATGTTCGCTGCGATAGCCGCGGCAGTAGCAAATCAGCACCACCATCACCTCAGGCTTTGCGTGCCGCAGGCCGCGGGGATGATCTACTTGCACACTCAAGCCGTTGCTATAAGAGCACAACCGGAACCTTTCAATTCACGCAGCAGCAGTAGCACATCAAGAGCATGCCATAAATCATCACAAATCTGTTCTACTGGCATCTGGTGACACGCGAAGCTCACGCTCAGCTCGGCACCAGGAAAGCTATGAGAACCACCAGCACTTTCAAGACCTCGGGCGCCACTGAGTCCAAAGATGGATAAATTGCATGAATGAACCATCCAGGATGAAGGAAAGGGCGCTAAGGACAGCCTGCCACATGCATGTGTTCCACACCTTGCTCAGGCACCATCATTGCATTGTTACTGCTGGCACGTTCTTGGCCAACCTGCTAGCTGCTAGCTGCATCCAGCTCATACCCGTCTCGCATATGCCATGCGCCCCTCTCAACATCCCACTCTCGACGTCCGGGCCCCACACCGTGGCGCTAATCCCATGGGCATCCATGTAAAAGGTGCAACGATCATGTTCAAGGACAAAGCCTCGAGGAAGGTGAGATTGAGATGTGAAAGTCCAATCCTGGTTGAAATCTCCTCATACACTTTCATGTTGAGAGGTTGGTTGACAGAAACCACACTGAGTGTACCCAAGCCAATCGATTGTACATATGTGATGCAAAACTATGTTGATGACTGTGAGCACCTGCTCCAAGTGACACTTGGGAGTTGATAATAACTCCTTGATTGGCCACTTGTAAAAAACAACCCTTCTGGCGTTGTCCAAACCTTTCGGGAAAGATCCGCGATTGGGTCCACAAAAGGAAATCCGGCATCTACTGTTCTATCAGGAACAATGGACGCTACTAGGAGCAAAGGGCATCGCTACTAGGAGCAAGGGCCTTACTACTAGGAACAAGAAGCTAGTAGAAACAATAAGTAAATAG
>CAXAMN010003947.1:262623-279650 GCA_963970005.1 Durusdinium trenchii
TAGAAACAATAAGTAAATAGAAACAATAAGCTACTAGGAACAAGTGCATCGCTTCTAGTGACAAGTGCCTTACTACTAGGAACAAGAAGCTAGTAGAAACAATAAGTAAATAGAAACAATAAGCTACTAGGAACAAGTGCATCGCTTCTAGTGACAAGTGCCTTACTACTAGGAACAAGAAGCTAGTCGAAACAATAAGTAAATAGAATTTGCGATCAGTACCTCAACATCACATGGACACTCCAGCGATCCGCCGGCTCGCCACTCCGACCGCTTCGCCCGGGCGCGAGAA
This sequence comes from Durusdinium trenchii, assembly GCA_963970005.1. NCBI lineage: Eukaryota > Dinophyceae > Suessiales > Symbiodiniaceae > Durusdinium > Durusdinium trenchii. Next base: position 262,916 of record CAXAMN010003947.1, read on the forward strand.
AGGCGCCTGGGAAGCACTCTTTGCACTCCGTGTGCGACGTGCAGTAGCGGCAGCCTGCGGAAAACAACGCTGATGCCTGATTTCTACATGCTATATATAGTTGCCAAATTCCACATGACCTGCCCCTTGCTGGTGGCCGTTTGTCAACCAATGTGCCCATCAACCATCCCAATTCATGTTCGAATTCAAGAACCTTTGGACATGTCCCACTCCATTGGTTCATTTATTCTTGCAGAAGTCTAAGTTCCAAACATCTGCCGAGCCTAGCACGGAACAAGGCGTGCAAAGTTTGAGCTCAAAATCCGGCCGAGCATGGCCAGGGCTATATTCAGCGCACTCCTTCACAAGGCATTGCAAATGGATCGGGCCCCAGAGATATCTCAAGAGCTTGGGTATCGATGGAATGGTCTTCACCCTATACACCATTTATGGGCAACTCTGTCAAATCTGAATCATGTTTCTGCGGAAAAAATCTGCGGCGAACGAGCGGAGACTCCTCTGGAGTCACGCACGTGAAAATGCACGGAAAACTTGGACTGGCAGCAACCATGGGGCAAGAGTCCTTAGTTGACAGTGCTGTTTGGCACCAAAATGTTTTTAGAAATACCTGTAGGAAGTTCATATAGTTGTGAAAAATTCTGAATGGATCATCAGTAACGTTAAGGTCACGTCCGAAATCTCATTCCATGTAGGCAAGGGCATCCATGGTCAGTCACGCGCTGGACCGCATGACATGACTTGACATGCATTCAAGGCGTGTCAGTCAAGGCACTGGACACCGGATTTGCGTGTAGCTCATGGTGCAGTTGGTGTATTGTTCCACCCAGCACTCGGCGGTCTTTCCTTTCGGAGGAACGAAACCTGACAACCGCATACAACCACTCGGCTCGGCTTGTCACAGCAAAACAAGTGACACACCCACAGCGTATCACTCAGCCAGGCAACCATCCGATGTTTCCACTGCAGAAGCCCCGCATGCACCTTCCAGCTTGTCGATCATCCTCAGCAAAAGTTCCATCTCTTCCATGTGTCCACGCGCTCTTGCATATACATTCTGTGCTCCAAGCCTACGAAACCCTGCCAAGATGCTGTACAGCACTCTTAGTTGCGGCTTCAATCACATCCTCCCACCAGCTCACACACCACAAAACCACTGGTTTTTTCAAAAACAATTCGTCGAAGCACTGGCCTTCAGCCCATCTTTCTCATGTGCCGCTGAAGCAACCGCTGTCAGCACCCACCATTTCCCCGGCATCACGTGCGCCCCGGCTCTATCCCCGGCCCTTTGTCAGCCACAAGCTTTGAGCCAAAGCACTCCCCGTGAATAAACTGAAGGATTTTACATTTTGGATGTTGAAGGTTAGTGTGTTTTACTTGTTGCAATGTTCTAAATAACTTTGGCCAGTCAACTGTTTTTTTTGATGTGCATACACGTCAAGTAACACCCCAGCAGCTTTGTCGCGCTGTGCCACTGCCCAGTTCAACGGCCTTGAGTTTCCCTGCGCGCTTCGAAGTTTCCCATAGCCTTGCCTTTCCGGGCCGACTTATCCGCGGATTGAAGGAAACCCCGCAAATACATACATCTATTACCAAGAATGGGGGATATGATATACATGATGCATCCCACACAGGTCTTGAAGCATCTCCTCAGAGTTTTCATGCATGCGTCACAGGATGCTCTGGCATTCTACTGCCTCTAATGGGTTGCTTGCCATCCCATGCAAAAACGCGAGAACTGCCTGGAACTACACCACCACAACAATGCAACAGAACGGATGCTCACGCCCACAGCGATTTGCACCTGGGCTATCATCAGCTGGTCTTCCCGGGATCGGTCATGCCTTAATTTGACACTAAACTGGGAGAACCCAAATTTCCCATTGCACCCGTGCAAGAACGAGGTTTGGTGTTTACCTAGCATTCAGCCGCTTCAAACGCGTACTGTCGCCTTCATCCGTGTCACAAACGAAATTGTTTCTATGAAAGGTTTCCATGAATTTCACAGGCAAAACCGCTCCTGATGCTTCTGAGCCCCACGCCATCCTCCAGTAACTGAATCTCGAGAAATGTGGCCTGCATGTCTGGGTGAGTTGGTGTTGGACTGCCCGTGACGGAGCGACATGGACGTGAAGGGACTGTCCAAAAGCACATTCGCAGCGCAAGATGTTGTGCGAAAACGTTGCTTTGCAACCTTTGAATCATACCTACAACTAGGCAAGCTAGTGAAACGCCAACCATGACAACTCCAAGGTTTGCCGCCGCACTCCGGACAGCCAGATTTTGTTGTTGTGTTTTCACGGTCCATACTTCAGGTCACCCTGCGGGAGTGGGGTAGTGGCCTGCCTGTTGCCGGGGGGAGCAACCCGGACAATCGAAACAAAACAAAAAATCACAAAACTATAAATATGGAAAAAACGAAAAAGGAACAACAAGCGCAACAAGAGACTCGGTGGTTCGCGACAATTAGTGAAGGAAACGATGTGGAAAACCAGTAACAAGGAATGGGGACGGAGATGGGGTCAATGAAAAACATGGAGTCCTTACAGAAGTACACACACCAAAGACTGACAGACCAAAACAAAACTAACATCGTCGACTGCAAATGGGCACAGGTGATTTCAAGTGGGCACAGCGAAACAAAACAACGGAGGTAATGTTCGAAGTAGCCCGACGGTGTGGCCGCGGCACGAACACCTGAAGCAAAAGCCTACATCATAGTTTGCATGGACGACCTACTATTCCTTGGAGAATACCAATTCGTGGACAAATTTTTCGTCAAGATCATTTTCACTTCATTTCATGCCGGGGGCGCGCAACAACAAACATTCCAATGGGCCTGTTTCTTCAACGGAACAAAGCTGAAGGAAACGAGGTCCGGCGTCCGGTGCGCGAAAAAAACCTGATCACGAGCGCAAGAATTAGTAAACGCATGTTCCGCTCGTGCTATCATTCCGACCACGTGTTGTGGTCATGTTCCGCTCGTTGTTGTCCAACGCCCCGCGGTGTCCAGTGGCTATGACACATCCCTCCCTGTTCTTTGTTGCTTTGCTGCACTTTGTTGTGCAACTGCATCATCTTTTTGTTATGGCCTAGCCGTGGTAAAACCTGTCTGTTCCGTTCCACCACGCCCAAAAGGGCTGCAGGCACCACTGGCTCAAGCTCCAAGGTCTCTGTACCACGCACCCAAAGCCGAGGGGTTCCCGCACGTGTTCGTGGGCCCGAAATGGTATTTGGTTGCGTCTCTGCCTGTGCCTGCGCTGCTGCCGGTTCTGGCAGAGCCTGTCGCTCCTCCGCAATCGGCGCCGGCGAATGATGGCCGGGCGCATCCACAGTCCTAGGGTGAACACGATCAACATGCCCAACAAGAGCAAAAGGTTGAAAACGTCGATGTCCTCTTTTTGGCCTGACTGCCCACGCACTCCCTGGATCTGACAGGCGGCGTGAGCACCGCACAAGTGCAGATTTCCTTGGCTCCATGGTCTTCCACTGGGTCGGTGGATTTTCCTTGAGCGTCTTCACCATGCCCTTCTTCGATTCTGCGGTTCCTGCCGCCGCTTCTGCAGCTGTCAGTCCCCAAGATGGCAGTGCTTCTTGGACCCCCTTTCCCGTCTCGGGATGTTTGGCGAGGAAGTTGGCAATGGTCATGGTGCCTTTCACTTTGCGCAGTTGCAGTTGCCCAGCCTGCACGACCCCTTGGACGTAGAACTCGCACACCTCGAGATGTCGGAATTTATTTTTTGGCCCGATCCGCTTGGCCGCCGTCAGGACACGCGGAAGTTTTCGGTCGCAAACCCCTTGAGGAAGATGGCCTCTCGAGCAGCGCGGCTCATCCCACAGAGCTCAGCATAATCAGGTGAAATCAGGTGAACACGTGGCTGGTAGCCTCAGCTGCGTCTGAGTGGGGGCGGTCGCACCGCGAAAATACGTTAAGGAGGGCATCTGTGGACCTTCTGTCCTCGGGCCATCCAGCCCAACCGCTGTCGCTGCACAGCTCACCGGCAAGGCGTTGGTGCCCGTCGGGATCCAACACTGGTACCCGCACCACGTTTGCATGACTCGCTGTGCGGCGTGCCCGCTCTGTCACCGCGTGGACAACATCCCTTCGGTCAGCTGAACAGGTAAATGCCACTGGCCACAGCCGATCCAAAGCGCTTAGCCCACTCTTCGGTCAGTGGAGTGTCCTAAGGTCAAGTTTGTGCGATGGAACTGGCATTTTTTCTCTTCGATTCCGACGGCGACATATTTTGCGCGTGGCAGGATTGTTCCCGGTTCTCGACTCGTCGCACCACGACTGCTCCTTCGGCCTCTGGAGGTCGGGGAGTCAAACTGCCCTGGCGATCCAAAAGCAGCATCAAAGGCTGAAGGATCTGAAGGGCAGCAGGCTGACACGCAGCAAGCCCCAGCGACCCCAGTGTCCACAGGTAACATCCCCGTTGCTCGGGCTGGAGTTCCTTGCGCCGAGCATGGGGGTGCGGCCGCCATCAGAGACGTCGCAAACATTCTGCCTGGATACAGACGGCGGCGCGTGAGGCTGAGGTCGGTCCTCGCGCTTGGAGCTGCGAGGCGCAGGGGCCGACAGACAGGTATAGCTGGCGGCGTCATCAGCAACAGCATTGATACCGCCTGACTTGCCCTTCTGGCCGGTTCCCTTACCTTTCGCGCTTTGCCCCTTTGCACTACTCCGCATTATCCCAGCTTTGGTCCACCGTGCGCCGTGCCGCCAGCACATAGGGCAACGCTCTTTGTCCTCATTTTCCCGGTCCCTGTTTTTTATGTGTTTTGTCCTTTCCTTTGCGTTGGGGTTTCGGCTTGCCACGTTCCCCTTTGACCTTCCTTTCCTCCTTTCCCCCTATCTTTGATTTGGGCCCCAGTCAGCCCTCCGCGACGCCAGCATACGACCCAGTGGGCACCCAGACTTGTTTGGCCTGAAAGTAGGAAACTGCCACGGTTCCTGCCTGCTGGTTGTCCTTATAGTCCCCACCTGTCAGGTGAGGCGCCCCGCCCAGGGCGCGATGTCACGCTGGTGTCGCCTGTCAACGTCCCCCATCCCCGCTGCGTGTGGGAACCCGTGGCCGCCCTTCATGATGTGACCTCGTAGAAACGGCACGAGTTCCAATTTGCGTGGGTTTGGCCCCACTGTGGCTACAATACCGTCAGCTCTGTACCCCAAAGAGTTTGCAATTGAAATGGTATCAAGTTCCTCACGAACTATAAACCCAAGCTTTTGGAGATGCTCAACAACGGTGTCCCTCAAATTCTACCCCCGTTGAAATTCAGGGCGTGGGGTCGAGACAGTCATTTTGTAGTAAAAAACCACTTCTTTGGCTTTACAACATGATACTATCTACAAAATGGGAGTGGAAAAAAAAAAACGAAAAAAGTACGACAACCCATGAAAGATCTACAAAATGCAGCGCTCGAGGTCACTGTATGTCATTGTGTAGAAAATGAAAAATGCACAAAATCTACAGAATGATGGGCCCTCCCAGGGAATCAACAAAACGATATCATTTTGTAGAGTTTGTTGTCTCCTTATTCTCTACTAGATGAGTCCGTTTGTCTACAAATCGATCAAGTCTATTCGGCCTTTCAACTTTACAAAATGTGTTCCTGATGAATGGACAGCAAGACTCTTTCAACACTTCGACCCCGTTTTCTCGAGGAGGTTGATTGGTGACCGTTCCTCAAAACTGGCTCCATGGCAGCAGAAACCTCCGGCAGAACTCCAGTCTGCGAATTCATGTACTTCAGCTCAATAAAAAACCGAGGGGCCACTTTATCCCCCAGTGTGCTTCATCAAATTTGCCACGCACTGGTGCATCCACCAGCTTGATCCAGCCCGGCCCCCGCTGTCATAGGGGCTGAGCCACCCTCCCCGCCTCTCTTGGGGCTTGGGCGGCCTTTCCTCAACTGTTATTCCTCTTTGGCCTTGCGGCTCTCCTTCGCGATGGCAGGTTCATTCGTGACCTTCCCCACGGCATGTGCAGCCAATCCCACATCAGCAGTTGCTTGGCCTCAACGGCGGTAACGCGGAAGGTGATACGCAATGAGCCTCACAACACAAATCAGCGCTTCAAGAATCCTTGACTTTGACTTGACTTTGCGCCTGCACGTCCGAAGGCGGCCCATTAACTTCTTTGCTCGCACCAACCGATCTCCTTGAGGCACTTCTGATGTCCTCATCCCGCGCTCGCAACAGGTCCCGGCGGCCGTTCATTTGGTTGTGTCTGGCCCACTGAACTGTAGCCCCCCCATTCAGAAACTCTCGACGACGAACCCTCTTCGAGTTGAACTGCACTGGCAACACCCTTGCATCCTCCAACAAGAAAATTCTGTTCCCACTGGCACCAACATCACTGAACCCGCCGGTAGCGGGGTGGGCTACGATGTCTCCCCCTGTGTCGACAACCCATGTATCAACCGATGCCGGAGCTGGTGGGGCTCCACCAGGCACAACTCCACCGACTGCGGCGACTAAATTGGCTGCTGGTCCCCGAAGTGCTGCTGCCATTGCAGGGCCCTGTGCCTGTACCATGATTTGATCGATCTGGGTTGCTCTGAGAAGGTGGAAACCATAGACACGTTGAGCTGGTATGTGGGCAAGTACGTGTCCTGCTGGACCAGTGTGGTAGAAACATGTAGAACCCTTCAAGGCCCGAGTTCAAGAAGGACTCATGTCCTCCTCGTACAAGTCATTGCCCGAGGCCAACACAATTCCGTGGTGCTACTCAAAATAGGACGGGTGCGCCAGCGTGTTTCCAGCGTGTTTCCAATCTGGCCACAGCCCTTTCAGGATCCGGAGGCCATCCCTCTGGGAACCAACCAATTCGCAACCACCGGGTAAAAATAGCAGGGATCGAAAAAATCCCACAACAGTCAACCACGCGCTTGTCCAACCTTTCTCAATGTATGAAGCTGGAAACTCACAGTGGCAGCTACATCCGGAAGTCCCCTTTCTTGCCGAACCACGGCAAGAACCACCCTGCAAAGAGTCCACGTTGAGTCACCGGTGCGTGGTCCATGCGGCCCTTTATCCTGACCCTTTACGACTTGAGACGCGTGGTGGCGGCCATGAACACTTCCGGCGTCACTTGAACAAATTCTACACCTGATACGCTAACGTGTTTCTGATCCCGAACGCAAAACAAAACAATCGGTAAATATGGTAAGTACTGCGCGTTTTTTTAGTTTCGTCGCCTGCACTACGCGCATGCACAAAGGGGCATTATTTTTTGCTGGCTGCTGGCCCGCTCGTGCAGGGCAGGCCAAGGGTTTACCTTAGCACCTGATGCAGCATGCTCCCCATCATCACATGGACTACTTTCAGCAGCCAAACCAAGATTTTGAGGCAGGCCGCCAGGCCTCATTTGTTTCCAGGCAAAAACAGCAAAACCTAATCAAACTGTAGTGCGCGAGCGGTGTTCAACCATTTTTTTTGTGAGTTGAACTCTCCAATACGAAGTTTTACAGGAAACTGAAGAAGCAAGAAAACGGTAGGGCACACTAAGCGGGAAACGGCCGCCAGGTCCGCACAAAGGGCAAGCAAACAACCAGGCCAGCGCCGCACTGACAGGTGACTTGCAACCACAGTGTGCAGCGCAGAAGTGAAGAACGAGGAGGGCTACTGCCTCCACGTTCTAGCTAACGCGCAGATCAACAATGCTTTTCGTATACGGCAAGGGTCACGCCAAGCTTGGAAGACAACAGCACTAATCAAGGACAATGGCCAACCGGCAAGTTTGAGATCCACCAAGACGTTCACCACAGCATCAAGCCACCTGCGCGTGTTTAAAGGGATGGCATGCCAACGGTGGAACCGGACACCAAAAAAAATCGCAAAAACCCTCCTTCAGCAGGAGGAAAAGCCCAAACCTTGGGGGCCATACACCAAGCCATGGAAACACTCGAAAACTGAATGTCCAGCCATTTAACCGCCTCACATCCAGGCTCCACAGTGAAGGAAGAGCTATACACACACAGAAGAGCAGCAGCCAAGCAACCATGACAGTAAACAGCACCCAAAGGATGTCGTCCACGTAACGGCCTCTACCTCGCGATCCCATGAAGACACAGCCGTGAAACCAAGTAACGAACGCTCTGTTAACGTCACAAGGCCATGCATGCTCTTCAACACCCAGGACATCACTTGCAGCAATTTTACTCAAAACGCCAATGGGCACGCCACCCATGTGAACAGGGCCAGCAATTGAGCCGAGGTCATTCGTTGCTGCGACAAACGAAAGGCACAGCTCATCCAGGAGCCGTGTCAGGGAAAAGGATGTGTCAGGGTCAGTAACCGCACCGCCAAAAAAGGCGTCCTGCCACGGCCGCCACGACAGTGACAACATGTTTCCCGCTGAATCTGACAACGCGCGTCAAAACATGTTTGGCAACTCTATTGGCATAGTGTGGGGGGGGGGCACCACTTCAAAACTGACCTGCGTCAGCGGTTAAAGAAACACCGGGTGCCTTAGCCATACCACGTGTGCCGCAGGTACAAGGCAAAGCGTGTCCAACCTTTGGAGTCGTGAGGCGGCTGTTGATAACCTCCACAGCTTCGCGCAACGATCATATTTCGTCGCCTCCACCAAACTCTCCCATGACAAATTCAAAAGCGCGATGGGCCACCTCTTTCTCATGTGCCAAGCAGCACATGGCCCTGAAACCCAAAATAACAAGCAAAGGGAACAACCCGTATATGGTTCTTGTTTTTGTCATCAGGAACGAGTACCTTGTGACTGGGGTCAAAAATCATGTCCCAAGTGTAGCTGTTGTAAGCTTGCGCAGTGGCCCTGAAGAGCTGTTGTTCTCAGTCACCCACCTGCACATCAACCAACATGGGCGGCGCGCACGCACAGGCATCATTTCTATCTTTCTCACGGGCAGGTCTACGAGGAACGTCCCTCCATTTTTTGGCATGCCAGGGCAGTAGCACACATATTCAACGTGAGGCAAAATCACGTCCTTACTGATGGAAGGGGCGTTTCAAGCATAATGCATTTGTGGCATAGAGCCAGGAACCAACCGGGCGTGAGAGCAAGACTAAGCTTTCTCATCCTGATTCCAAGCATGCCCACATGTAGAACCCAAACCCACACGACGGAAAACATACAACATGGAAGTGCGAGGGAAACGACAGCAAATACCACGCACAGGAGGGAGGCCTCTAGCTTGCAAAGCGGCATTAACCTGCCGAGTCGCCAAAGCCTTTGTGCCTCGCCCGACAAGACTACCGACAGCACGCGACAAGGCGGCAGGCCCACATCCATTCGACCACTTACGCTCAACAACCATCACAACACACTTCGTGACGCACCTGCACGCAAGCAACTGTCGCTTGTCTGGTGTGTAAATGTCGATAGGACCGATCAAGCCATGGAACAAGAAACGCCGTTGCAACTCCTGTTTGGACAGCAAGTCAAACGCAATGTTGGAGGACATGTCAGGAACCACCAAGCGGGCAGGAACAGCATGAGCAGATGAACGCCCAAAACCTGCGGCATCGAAAGCATCGAAAGGGCCTCGTTTCCATGCACATCCCTTGTGCGACCTGCGCAGGAGCAGGAGCCCACAGTGAACCCACACACCGCAAGACCGAACATTGGCATTTGGAAGCCGGGAGCGAATGTCCATCTGCTCCATAGCAGCGACACGAGACTAGTCACTGACGGCACAAAGGAAAGGAAAAAGCATCCTTGGCTGCAGCCCTCTCATGAGTTCATACTGCAGTTTGCGGCTGTCACGGCAATGCGTGCGAAGGGTGAGGACAACATGTTCCAACCATCTACAAGCAACACCTGAAGAATGGTGCAAAGCACGTCCGGCATGCGCAATGCCAACATAATAGCCACGCTTACTTAACCAAACGTACAAGCCAGCACAATCACTTGCAAGCACGCCAAACAACTTGTGCCAATCAAGGTCAGGAAAAACAGCTGCAAGTTGGAGACCGAGCAGGGAGTCCACCTTAGCACGGATATCTGCATAGGTCCAATTTGTCGGGCGTTCTTCCCTGCCTCTGGGCAGGTTCAAGCAACATGCCAGCTGGGCGACCCCATCTGCAGTGAAGGGTTGCAGGAAAGCCACACAACCGATCTACAGACGCAACATGCAGCCCAAAGCAATTCATCATGTTGATTAGACCACTTCCATTTCATGTGAGGAGGGAAGAGCCAGTCAGTGCAAGTGGAAAAACATGCGCTCAGGGCACTCCAAAGGGCCGACGGCGCAAACAATGCATGAGAGGTTGCATTAAAAAAGCATTTTGCCTGGAGCAAAGCTGTTCCACACCGTTTCTGCAAGCAACAATGCAACATAATGCTACCATGAATGAATGACAACAACATGCCAAGCCATGATATGGAGATGAAATATGAAGTCCTACACCTGCAGCCACATGAAGGCAGAGGCAGCAGGCGGAGCATACAAGGCTCACCGTCGTAAGGCACCTGAAAAACAGGAAATGCCTGATTGGTAGAAGAGCCTAGCACAGTAAAGAATGAATACGAGTCAGCCGTGTCAATGCACGAAGGCGCACTTTTCTTCTGGTTGAGTCCGGGGGTTTACGTGAACACCTGTTGCTGCATGCTCCCCATCCTTTGACGATCACCTGGACTACTTTCAGCAGCCGAACCAAGATTTTGAGGCAGGCATCATTCCTTTCCAGGCAAAAACAGCAAAGCCTATATAATCAAACTGTAGTTGACGAGCCCTAACAGGGACAGCGACGACAACCTTTATGGCATCGCCGGTTTGCGAAGCTCTACAATAAACCTTACAAACCCACCCTAAAACAATGAAGGCTAACAACAAAACCATTGCAAAAATTATGAAACATCGCTGAAAACAAAAAAGCAAGGAAAAGTCGAGGATGGTCGAGGGGCGTTACTGTTCCTCTGGTTTCCTAGGTCCTAGACGTTTCTTCCTTTTGATGATCCATTGATTTGCTGGACTGTAACAACGCTTCGATGATTTCCCTTTGTTCAAACATTTTCCTGTTGCTGGATGATTTACATATTGATTTTGACTACGTACCTGGCCTTTTCCACGCGCAAGAAGCATCGATAATTAACTGCGCCGAAGCGTTGGGCGCCAAGGTGGCACTTGCCCGTGACCCCGCAGACCTCGTCTGAAAAATAAGTCGGCAGAGTCGGCTGCACAGGGGGCACGAACAAAGAGTCACCAACGGGGTGCGTCAACGGCGCGACGGCAGCGGTGTGGTGTTGTGGCGGTGGCGCACCCCACTGGGCTCTGTGGCACGAAAAAAGGAAGTCAGTGGTGGAGCAGGCGCAGTGGTCGAGCAGGCGCGGTGGCGACACGGGCGCGGACTTGCCAGCCACCGTGCTGTGGGCCATAGAAGGCCTCAAAGTTGTGAACCATCTCAATTAGTGGCATACTTCTTTTGAGAAATGAAGAGGCCATCTCTTCCAGGCGTGTGCTTTTCTTGAGGAATTGAAAGTAATTTCCAACTTCATTCAAGGTAGGCGATCGGAAAAGCAACCACACAATATGCGACACCGCCTGGGATGTCTCAGCATTTGGACATCGTTCAGGTGTCAGGCTCGATGGCGCTTGTCATTCACCAAGTCGCTGACACCCCTCGAACTTGCTGGAGGACAGTTCACAATACAACAAGTGCCCAGTGGCAAAGTGGAAGTCTCACTCCTGTTGAAATGGAATGTTTTCACCTCTGGGTCTGGGTAAAGTGGTAAGTGGGTGTGAGTTGTCATTGCTGGTGACGCCTCCCCTGTTTCTACCACTGAAATGGTATGCGTCGACTTACCGGAAAGCTTGGTGCAAGCTTTCAGCCCGGCGCACACATGTGTGTGTGTGTGTGCACGCGCACGCGGGTGCGCGAGCGTGCGTGTCTACCACCGATGAGGCGATGCTTTTTGACCTGGGACATGATGTGCTGCGACCTGTTGGTGAAGTTGTGCACATGAGCATCATCCCCCGATGAATGTGCAGTGGAACTTCCAAGTGTGCCGCACAGAAATTCCACTGACATCGTGAGTTGGATCAGTCCGGAAGTAAGCGCCGAAACAGACGGGCTTGAGCTTGCAGCTGGAACAAAGAGCCAATGATCTTGTGGGAGGTCCAGGTGAGACCTATGCTTTTGGACATGCGTCTGAATCTCGAAGCAGCGACCATCGTTTCCACCCGGTCGACTACAGAGACAGCTTGACCCGATCGGCGCTTGATTGCGAGCCCCAAGCACTCTACACGTTCTACTCGTAGCGTCCTTTCTACTAGTAGCGATGGCCTCCACCCGAGTAGCGATGGCCTCCGACCTAATAGCGATGGCCTCCACCCGAGTAGCGATGGCCTCCAACATAATAAAGTAGCTTCTTGCTAATTACTACTGGTCTAAGACTTTAATGTCAGAACTTACCACAAAAACATCTCACCAGTCTGGGTGACCCAGGCGGCCGCCAGCGAATGGGTTCCAGCTTCCACGCATCGATCACTGCGGAGAAAAAAGACACAGAAAGAAATCAGTTCGGCGTGACTCCGAACTTCGTCAATGATCTGTGATCCATGGTGACCTCAAACCCTTTCGATCATCATGTTAAAGCATTCAAATGATCCAAATCATCCATCTGGGTTCCAACTGATCCCAACAGCATCGCTGTTCTCTCGCAGTTCGTCCCTTCCGATCGGGATCGGATCTTTGTCGTCGTCGGACATCGGACATCGTTTCCAGAAAGGGGCGACGATGCGCAGGGGAGCTGAGAGCAAGAGGAGGGCAGAGATGAGGCAAGCTGCGCGCATGGAGCAAGCTGCGTCCAGGTGAAGTCGTGACCGGACTCCGGGACCTACGGCGGGGCCGTTCCAGTGAAGGTGCTGACCCCCTGCTGGGTCAGACCGTGACTGCGCCGAGGTCCAGGTGGCGGTCGTTTGGGCGACCAGGCTGTTTGGCCAGATGTGGTGCGTCAAGGAACCGCCCATGTGCCGAGTTGCATCGGGCACTGGTTCAGGAACGAAGGGATGTGTGGCTGGCCAAGATGAAGGGATCTGGGAATGCTCCATGTCTTGCATTTGCGCATACATGTGATCGGTTCAATTTCGATGTTCAACTGGAAGTTTGTAACAAATCATCGAAGCGGAATGTTTAAGGGAATCAACCAAGCAAAAGCCCCAACGTTCAGTCCCAAGAGACGCCACATGCTACTTCTTTTCAGCTCTCCGGTGTTCTTTCCATCGGATAACTCTCATCCCCAGTGCCCGTCACCGGAGCCTGGGGTCTCGTCCATCCACGTCTCGTCACCGCCATAGGCGAAGCGAGGGGCCATGGAGCGGAACTCGGCCGCTAAGCTTCGGCTGTGTAGGTAGAGTCTGCAAGGCAAATGGATCATTGTTGAGCAGCACAGCCTGGAGTCAGAGATGTTGGTCACCTTTTCCCATGTGCATGTTTGGATGAGGCTCTCAAAATGTCTGAAATTGGGACAGGCTGACCGGCTGCCGAACATGTCCATCTTTCGTCGCGAGTGAACGTCTCTGCCAGGCAAAGCCTGAGGCTCTTTTATCAGCAAATGTGGGCGTTGATGCTTGGTGGTCAGGCGTGAAACCTGCAAATGGCAGCGATGATGTGTGGGTTGCCTCGGCAGCGGCGTCCTCCGTGCATCTCACTCCATTCAGCTCGGCATGAAATGCATCACCCCAGTCGGCAGATCGGATCGCTCAGACCGTGATCTCGTTGCATCAAATGATTTGAGGGCTCTGAAGCGGAGGCCTTCGCAAAGCCCCAACAAAGCGGGCACCCTTCGCCCACTCTGGATTTCCAACGTGGGTGTTTAAGTGTGTGTTGGCCGTCGCCGACCCTTCCCTCTTTTTGGTTCCATATGCCACCACTCGCTTTCGGTCTAGGCTCTGCACTGAATTGCACTAGTTTCGGGCTGCGCGTGTGAGATGCGGTCCAAGCCTTCTGTGAAGCTCTGCTTTACCTTCACTTGCATATGTATATACTATAGTCTATATACACAGTACATTATAGATGATTATATAAATATATGTTGGGTCTATCCTATTACCAGTAACAGTGGATTATGATGGTTGGTAAAGGCCTTGTTCTTATAACTTGATGAGGGCTTTCTCGGCCAGCACACAACAACTGAAAATGGAAATGGGAAAAACAGCACGATGATGGGTAGTATACTTGGAGTCCACCCTTGACCGCTTTGTCGATGGAAGGGTTTCAATTCCGAACCAAGGACGAAACAACGCCGCTGACCAATCATTGTGCCAAGAAATCTTACACCAAAATCACTAAGGCTTCCGGACAATGATTTGAATGGGAGGATGGTGGCTTTTGGGGTTGTTCCAGAAACCTTTCGGGATCACATGGAAGGCTTGAGACACCTCGGCGCTATTCCTGGCCCACGCTCCCACTTGGTGGGAGCGTGGGTCCGGGTGGAGATTCGGATCGGAGCGGAGATGCCAACTGCGATGGAAAAACACTGGCTGGTTCATTGATCTACCATGGCCCCCCCGGTAGCTCAGCCGACGGAGACATTCCTTCACCCGTCCCCACTGGCGACCCGACCCGACCGCGAGCACGGTCCGGTCCATCAGGCCCGACCGTCCACCGGCCACCGTCCGGCGCTCTGCCGGCGTCACAGGGATTCCGGTCGGCCAAGCTGGCTGGGCCAGTTGGATTGCCTTTTGCGCCACCGTTTTTCCTCTCAAAAGTCCTTAAAGTCGCAATCGCCCGGTACTTATGTGGCGACAGTTGGTTGAAGATCAGGAAGTATTGCAAGGACACCGCTTGAAAAGCATGTTGAAGCCAATCAGTAATCATTTCACAGGCATTCTTTCTACATGTTTCTACGGAAATGGTTTCTTCTCCATCGCCCTTTAAAGCCTTAAGAATCTGGGCCGAAAAGAATTTGAGGGGATGTGGATTGTGGATTCGTAGGACACAAAGAAGGATGGAAACCATATGAAACTGGTCGCCACAGAGCAGCATATGGTCGCCGCTTGTCTTAGACATAAAAGAAACTCACCTCTGGCATCCGTGGCGCAAATCTGGAAATCCCCCGCCACGAATTTCCTTTGTACAGAGTGGTGCTGGGCCGCCCCAAAAAGATCACATGTGCCTATGCAGTGACCCTGCAGAATGGATTCGATAGGAAACTGAATGGAAGTCCTATGCAGGGACCCAGCCACATCCTCATCCTTCCACACTCTTTCGGGTCAGCTGCCTCACCTGCCAGAGACCACGTTTTTGCGTTTCGTGCGTGTTTTTTTCTTTTTCGTGTGGCAACTAGCGCGGCACTCCTGTGAAGCTGCTGCTTCACAGGTGGAGAGCGCACAGATCGGAGGCTGATGTACTTGGTGAGGTTTCTATAGTCCAAAAGGGAAGACACGTCTAGGAAAGACAAGGGATGGTCATGTACACCCAAGCTCTTTCAACTCAAAAAAGGGTGCAGTCCGCTTTTGGACATGCTACAAATTAATTGCTTGGAGTGGGTTCCAGAACGCCTTTTCTTGCTGATGCTCAGAATCATAATCGTTCTCTCTGAGCACAGGCCCTAACCCACAGTCAATCTCGACAGAGATGGTCATTATTCATTCAACTGAAATCTTGAAAATCCCTGCCACAATCAAACAACAAAGATCAAGAGAGTTCCTGTGACTTCGCATGTGTTTGACCTGCACTTCTTTTCGCTTGTTCACAACATCGAATGAATGTTGTTTGGATTGGAACCATCGTGCACTGCAGTCACATCAATGGCTGATGTCAAGCGAGTCCATACCTGATGTTTTCACTACTTTGGGCTGAAGGTGGACGAGAAGAAATTTGGACCCACAGAAATGCCGCTTCCAAGACTTGTTGCAATAGAAGTTCAACCGTTTGAGGTTCATGCCTTCTGAACAAATATGCGAAAACAGCTTCTTGAGAAGGCAAACGAAACACTTTGAGGCGTTGCAAACGCCACAAACTCCTGTTGAACGTCCTGAAAATGAAGACTGCTGGACAAATACCCCATCCAGCCCATTTACCAGCTCTGAGGGCGCCTTCTTCTTCCAGCCCTCGTAGTCGTTCTTCATGTTGACCGCTGCATCGATGTTGGCTGGGGAATCCACATTTGGATCCACGAGCATCGACATCACCTGGGCGGACTTGCACTGACTGGCAGACGGGCAAACGGACGGAGCGTCCTCAGGAAAGCGCGCTGCGGCAAGATAAAGTCTGCTAAGCCCCAAAATATACCAAAATGTGTACAAAGCCAACATCTCGTGACACACCCTTGGCAAGTGGAAAAAGAATGTAGACCCAACCAGCCTGAAGCCAAAAGAAATTTTAACTTAGAAATCTCTCATGACAGCCAAAACCACTCAGCCCATCAATTCCTGCCAACACACAAAGTGGCCAATAGGATCTGGGGCGCCGCAGATCCGGCTTTGCAGTGCTATGCAGATGTATATGATGAGATATGATCTGACTGGGACGTGTGATTTCACCTGTAACCTTTTCAGCATCCCAAGCAACTGATGATAAACATCCACAACTGATCCGAAGTCCTGAAAAAGCTTCTCAAAAGCACGCACGCCCTAGAACAGTAACAAGATGGAACCCACGAACCCGAATGCAAACACGATCGAAAAACTAATATGTCCAAAGGACACTCTTGTAGGACACTCTTGCGAACACTCTGTAGGACACTCTTGTGGGCCACTCTTGTAGGAAACTCTTGTGGGACACTCTTGTAGGACACTCTTGTGGGACACTCTT
>CAXAMN010003947.1:280050-319819 GCA_963970005.1 Durusdinium trenchii
CAGAGGGTTGCGCGCGCATGGGACAAATCGCACTCTCGCCTGCATTTGGTGCACTCGACACGCACGCTCCCTGCAGAGGGTTGCGCGTCAAGTCTCCAAAACGAGCGTTTCGTACGAGACTTCCTCAAAAACTCACACGTCAAAGTCTGCAAAACGAGCGTTTCGTACGAGACTTCCTCCAAAAGTCAAGCGGAAACACCCATCGGAGCACACACATCACGCAGCCCTGCCAAGCAGTTTCGCGATTCCAGCCCCTCCAAGCAACATCCGCTCACACGCCAATCCCAATGGGACAGCGACACTCACCTCTACCACAACTCACAACCTCACAATTCCCTGCGCCTGCCACGAATCTTTCCCCATCCACACGTCTAACGCGCACAAAGTACTGCGCCTGCCACGAAATGTCACCTCCCTCACACCTCGCAACCTCACGATTCCCTGCGCCTGCCACGAGAATTGCACTTCCACGCTTCAAAGCCCGCACGAAGTCCTGCGCCTGCCACGAAAAGTGACAATATCGTCGCATGTGAGCTTCAACAAAATTTGCACCACACCACACGTTTGGAATGATTTCGACCCATTCAGAGCACACTCCCATCCATCAAAATCGCCATTTCAGCTGAGACTTGTCACGAAAACAGAGCTTCGATGCCACACCCTGAAACGCAAATCCCAATGGCACGGCCACATCCAACACCCCAAAACACGACTCTCCAAACGCTAATCCCAATGGAACTGCGCCGTAATCTGCGGATCTCACAAAACGCTGCGCCTGTGCAGCGAAGTGCATCACGTTTCTTGCGCGACATGTCCGTGTCACGCAAATCACAATGGAATAGCGGCGCAAACTGACACGTGACACATCCATGCAAAGTCACTTGCAAAAGCTTCCCCCAATGGCAGCAAATTTGAGACGCGACGACGACGACAAACGACGAGAGACGACGACAGACGACGACAGACGACGACACGACGCAGGCCATGCAAACACATGTCCAACCCCCACACCCCCAACTATAAACGGGAACCCTTCGCTACGCATTCGGGAAAAAACACTCCAAAAAGAGTCAGCACGGCGTATTTCGTCTCTGACCAGTTCTTCACTCCCAAATTTCGCGACCTCCCCCGGAAGCTGAGCGTGGGTCGTCCTCCCTTCTTTCGTCTTTTGCATCGCGGCCAATCCTGTGCTACCCGGCACTGATGAGGATGCTATGAACGCCCAGGATCGGCCGCCAGCGCTCATCCGCGGTCTCCTGCGACGCGTCGACGGTGCACGAACGAGCGGAGACAGCGGAGACCGCGGAGACCGCGGAGACCGCGGAGACCGCTGCGGTGGCTAAACCCATCGGGTGGAGAGGAGGGGGAGGGAATCGCTGGCCACATCCTTCGAACCAGGAATGGACAGCTGGTCCCTTCGGTGTTCCTTCGGTTTTCCTTCGGCTTTGGTATGCATTTCTCGGACCCAAGACTTCGTGCACCATGCGTGGGGCGGGGCAACCGGACGTTGATGGACTCTCCTGGACCGGTCCAGGACCGGTCGTACACGTTGATGGACCCGCGGGGTGGGGAAGGTGGGTGTTCCGTCCTGGTCATTGAAACGATCGGTGCCTGGAGGATGCAAGATGGAGATGCAGACCTGGCACATCTCACTGCAAATGTGAAGTGGTTCAGTGGTGGAAGGGAAGATGTGCCAAACTCCCTTGGGCACATAGCACCGACCAGTGTTAGACCGCCATCTACTTGTGCACAAAAGCATGAAACAATGTGCACATGACACGAGCTGCTGTCTGAGGATCAGCTGGTCATACACAATCCACACATGCTTCCCAACTTGCAAGCTTAGGAGTTGTTCATGTACTGTAATCGTGTATCTGGCCAAGGAACAAACACAATCAGGAACTTCAACTGGGCCTCCAATACTGCCACCCGCAGCTGGGTCTTTAAAATGTCCATATGAATGATCCGATTTTTGTTGAACTTTCTGACCTCACAGCTGAGCAGCTCAGCTTCTCATTCTCCTTCTTTCCAGTGAACAACCATCGCCAGCACCACCCGGCCATCCGGGTAGATGTTGGGATGCCACATCTCGGTCTCGAACCTCGCAGAATTGCGATGGCGGTCCCCAGACCAAGCGGGCGCGACAGAAAGACCCCTGGCCGACGCCCCAAACGCCATCCAGAATTTTGATTTGTACCAACAGAGGTTGAAGAACCCTAACATACGCTATAGACTGTCCCATGGGTACCCCAACCTTTTCAAACATCATCCAAATGACACTCGATCGGATACACTGGTGGCCTGTCTTTTTTTCGGGTCATCGGGTTTGAGTCTTCGCATGTTCCAATGCGGCGAGCGGACCGACCCTGGCATCCACCCCATGTTCCACATCATGTCATAAGATGTCTACATGACACAGGTCGAAAATGCCAAGGGAAACGGCTGTCTCGCTGCCGATTGAAGGGTTCTTGCATGCTTGAAGACGTTCTTGGAGTTGGGCGTCCTTTGCAATGATGTAGAGGCTTCAGTGGATTTCAGCGCCTTCAATAGCATGGTGGAGTACCTTCATGTGGGGGTGAACGCAGTCTCGCTACAGTTTTTGGGATTCTGCGACCCGGTTACGTTGACTCAGCGGAAGCCATCTGTCTTTCCACAGCACCCTTGCCGTCTCTTCAGTGCGGCTCAAGGTCAAGACGTTTGCATCTTGACACATGCATTGGGGCCCAGCTCAGTCACCAAGGTGCAACATTCCAGTATTTTGGGGTGGCTTCACAAATGGTTATAGAAGCACCAGGTTTCTTCCATTACCACGACCCAGGGGCTTTCTCCAGCTGTCTTGGAAGGAAACACTGCACCATGAATGCTCCATCCGCCTTGTTTCGAAGTCACAGTGGGCCTTGAATTGAGTTGCACAGGATACAATTATTGACTTTGAAGCAGTTCTTCACATGATTTTACGACTGCAGTTGCCACTAGTGGCAGTGTCCAAAGCCTTATTGGAAATCGAAAAGCGGTTGAGCTAGGCCAACGCGCCCGTGGCAAGATGCGTCGCCGCGCAACCCTTCCCCCTTCCGTGAACTGAGGCATTCTGGCCTCATCTCTGGCGGGTTGTTCGGGAAGTCGGACGGGAACTTTAGGATCGCGGTGAAAATGCCACCCTCATACCTAAACGAGCTTGCGTCATCACCATCTCCCGACACACATCTGACACGCATCTGCATCTCATCTCAATCTCTTCATGCACCAGCTCTGCTGAAAGAGAAAAAAAGGACACGTAGTTGCCTTTGGTGTGTAAAACCCTCAGCTTCCGTCCCGTGGTCTTCCCTTGCTCCCCCCCGAGGTCCCGGCAACCGCGTCCCCTCAGGCGTCCCCACAGGCTCTCGGCCGGACCCTCGAAGACCACGCGCCAGGTGAAGAAGTCCGAATCGTCCTGGACGAGACGACCATGGTCGTCAACACCGGCGACCGTCAGACTGGTGGGTTGGGACCCCAACTGGAACAGTTTTTGGGGTGCAACTGGAGGTGAAAAATGGGATGAAATGATGAAGTTGGCCTATGACAAGTGGGTAACACTTCAACATCATCGTTTTCCTGCTCACCAATCGGAAAGAATGGCCGACCGACTTGCTCTGTTTTGCCTGCGAAAAAGACTTTGTACAAAGATCTATATATCTACTCCTCTCGCTGACGGACGCAGCCCGTCCCAATGCTCGGGCAGAGAACCCGCTCGGGGTCATTCTCAGCGTCCTCGCTCCCTCGCTCCCTCCTCCAAACCCACAGAGAAGCCGCAGCTCTCATCCTGAAGCATGCCCAGGAGGCCGTGCGTGGAATAGCGTGGAATAGCGCGGAATTCGAACGCAATCAATAAAGGGATTTTCGGTTTTGTTCAATGGGATTCAATCCTGATGCATTGACTGCGCAATCACCCTCCCAAGAACAACAATCATCTCGCAAAAGACCAACACTTGCAAAAAGATTGTTTATCTCTCATCTTAAACTTGCTGGAATGCAAAAGTTCAACCATTCACATGCACTAATATGCTCGTCAATCGAGCTGCCGCCTCCGTCAGACTCCTATGGTTGTAGAATCCAAGTTTGAAAGGGGTCGAAAACAGATGAAAACAGTAGATTCAGCAGATTCTACATGTTGTTTAGCGACAAAAACACCAGTGTTCACTAAGTGGTAGAATTCAATGATAAACATCAACAAAGGATGGGGTCGAATACACAGCAGTAAAAATTGCCGGCGAGCAAACTGTGGAGTTTGATGTATCCTAGTTGACATGAACATATGAAACGTTAAACATAGGGTTTTCTCGCACATGTTGAAATCAACAGCCGAGTTCAGCAGCTATCTCCGTTTTCCTGCCATATCCTTGTTTTGTGTCCACATCGCCTAGCTGTGGCGTGCCGTGGCTATTTATCTCGTGTCTTCCTGCGTTCCAAATGATCCGTCCAGTTGCTTTCATCTCCGGTTACTACGGGTGCTTCGGCTACATAGGGACCAGGCTTTAAAAACGCCCAGTATGATGCCCTTTCACCACTGGCATTGCTTCTTGAAATGCACCTACTATATAGATTTAGAACCCATCGTAGTCCACCTTCCTAGATTTACTGGCATGTGCAAAATGACAAACATCCACCGTATGAAGGTGTTGACCAATGGTTTGCTTGCTCACTTTAGTCTACGTTTAAATGTTCCCAGTTGAGTGTCTTTAAGTTTTCAAAGGAATGTGGTTTGATTTTCTTCAAAACGATAGACCTTCCATGTTAAGAATATATATATTATATACAAATTATGATATTGTATTTGGGTGTCTGTTACTGTATGTGTACATCATAAACCAGATGATTCAGTAGATTGTTGATCTGGTTTGCTTTAGAACGGCAGATATGTGAACTGCACACGATTCTGTTGGACTCTTCCAAAATATTGTCTAAGTGGGTGTCCGTCACTACAAATGTTCTAAGTTCTAAGGCTATCGAAGCATAGCAAGTGCAAAATGGATTTACCGGCTTTCCGAACATGAAAAAGGCCTACCACGCCCGTAGAACCTTCAAACAACTCTAGGTTCATGAAAAACTACTTGACTTGGACCACGCAACACCAGGTTCCTCTAAACCAAAACACACCCAAAGCAAGCAATGAAAAGCTGTTGACTAAGGTCTAAAAGCTAACCACAGAGTTCCATTCCACATCTTTCAGCCAATGACAGTCAGAGTGGGGCATCCAAACATCCAAATCGGGGGAGCGTCACTGCCTAGCAACACGTTCCATGCCATCCACAGACACCTTGGTTCTTCACACACTCTGGAACCTTTCTGCCACCTCCAATCTCCTGGGCCGAGGGACCGTCCAGACTCCGACCGATTCCAGTGACAAAACACATGCGTCCCGTCGCTTGGGCCTTCATCAAGGTCACCAATTCCTTCTTCAGCAACTCCCGCGCGACATGCGCCATCGGTCGCTGCCTGCTATTCTTACAGCCGTTTTTGGGTTCGAAGATCGTCATCCTCAAACCCTTGCTACAGCAGTAGCTCCTTCTGCACTTAGCAGTAGTTCCTTCTGTTCTTCCCCTTATATATACATGTATATATATATATAGGTACTCGACATTGAGCTCATCAACTCATTGGCCACGCCAACTCTCTATCAGCCACTCATCACCTGGATGATCCAGGTTCTGCTGAACTCATCAGCTGGCTAATCTTCTCATAGATAGGCCAAAGCTCATCATTCTTATGCACCTTGCTCCTGAGATGGCAGCACCAAACGTTAATGAACTTGACTAATTGTCAAACTGACAAGTTCATCAACCACAGACAAATAACCTGAGGCAATATAAAGATTCCTAAGCGTTCTCAGGCTCATCACCTTCTTCATCTCATCATTGCTGATCCCGCCCCATCCTCTGCTTTACTCATCCAATGCCTCAATGCCTCATCTCCTCCATATTGGAAGGTTCCCATATTACTTTGCTTTCCAGCTATATGCTCATCTCTCTCCCATTGGGTGTCATAGGCCATCAGATCAAACCAATCGTCCACACTCCGCCAATCAGACCATCCAGTTTAGGCATCCACTCTCACCACATAGAGCCTCCAGTGCCCATTCCTCCTCCATGCTCTCAGGCACAAGCTCCTAATTGGCATGGCACTGATATCTCATAAAGCCTGTGCTAATATGTTAAGCTCTCATGGTTCAGAATCCCATCAACCATCATCCATCATCAGGTCCAGGTCATCACCTGATCATCAGGATCTAGTCATGTAGTCTCCAATACCTTCAACGGGTGGGGGCTGATTATTCCCACGATGACATATGGAGGATGTAGACCACCAGGCCACAATGCCACTGGGCCACAGATGGTGGGTGCTCTAACCACCACTCTCAAGCAATTGACGTTCATTTTCAGATGACTTCGAGTGGTTATCATCCACCCCACCCCAATCCCCCAATTGCCCAGAAAACGTCCTCTCTATTCCTATCTCCTGATGTCCCATCGGTCCCATCCGTCTACCCAAGTCTCTCTTAACTTCAGCCACTTCGCTTCACAGCCGCGAGTTCTCTGGCCTCAATGAGGAACCCCGTTCTCTCCGGTCCTGGGACCTCGTTGGTCTCTCCCAAGCCAAGCTGCGGTGGCAAAGGAGACAAACGTTCCTACACCTACGATGTTGATTGATTCATATTTACAGCAATCATAGTTATTCCTGCGCCTCATGATTCTTCGTTTGGTGATGGTGAGGTGTTTGTGTCGCTCAAGAACCGCAAACCGGTACATTTGGCTGGTCTCCACCTTGGGTGCCGCAAGCTGTTCGAAGAAATCAGTGAATCTCGCGACGCCCATTCTCTCTTTCCTGTGCACTTTCGGGGAAAAAAAGCAGAGTGCGGCGATCATGCGGCGCTGAAATCGAAAGGAGCCATCCTCTGGAGGTTCCTTTGACCTGCCTCCCACAACATCAAGGGTGGCGGCCAATGGTGGCGGCCGTCTTGCGGCAAATGTGGCGAAGCTTCAGGCTACTGGTGTGGAACTACGGCTGGCTTGGAGGGACACCTAGCAGGAGCTGATCTTTAAAAAGATGAACTTGATGAAATGCCTTTACGTCATTCAGTCATTCAACATCTTCGGCATCATCAGAGTCTTGCCGCAAGACCAACCGCAGAAAACGCTGCCACATCGGCCAGAGGGAAAACGCCATGTGAGAGGGGAGAAGATCTTAAGTGGCACATGTGTTGTTTGGATTTGTTTGGGAGAATCTAGTGACCCCAAACTGCAACGGGTGGTTGGGCATGCCACTTTCTCATATCTTTTTTGATAACTGGGCCTTGTTCCTCAAATCAGCAGAAAAGCGTCAGCTGCATGGCGTGTTCGTCCCTTCTTGGGCCGTGCCTTCCTAGGAAAGTGAAAAGCTTGGTGCTGCGCGACGGCGCGGATGGGCCTTCAGCCCCAAAATCCGGACGTAGCGGGGCCAAACAACGTCAACAACAGCACAAAAGGTCTTGGTCTTGAAAACTGCCAGTGCATAGCTAGTCACAGTGCATAGCTAGTCACCTGGGGATTAAATGGATGTCAAAGGTTTTGTTCAAGCGTGGTCTGGCCGCCTGCGGCTGTGATGAAAGCACTCTCACTTTCCACTCAGCCAAGGATGATTCAAAGCGGCTCGTGCAGAAGGGCTTCGGTCCTGCGAACTCGGTGAGACCGATCCTTCGGGTCTGCGGACGAGCCGGTGGATGCCGGCAGAAGGGCTCCGGTCACCCGGAAGGTTCCGAAGGGAAACATGACCGGATGCCAGAGGGCTGAGATTGCAACCCATTTTGCTTGGATGTGGCTCAAGCAAGAGACACCCCCAAGCCACAGCATCAGCTCAAATGTTCCACATTCTGGTGGCTCCAGGACAGTTAGTCAATGTTATAATAACACATATAACAACTAAACTCCTTCCAGCCACCTATAACAAGTGGTTTTGGGGCAAAAAAAATCCAAGACATCCTCATTGGAACTCCAGAGTCTTCATGATTCTTCCACTTTGTCCCTCGACTTCTCACTCCTCTGGTTGAAAGGCCAAGAGCTGTTGGCACAAATCGCGCGCCTGCGCAGCACGGGGCAGTGGGGATGTTGGACCGGGGATGCAGGTCGGTGCCCATCCCGCTTCGAAACCACTTGTAGCCGGACATGATGCGATACAAACCTGAGACGCCACCACAACCTCGGGATCATGTCGACGCAGAAGATGTCAGAATATGTCAGGCTCCACTATTACTAACCTAATATTTGTATATGTATATGCAATTATATATGTGGAACCAACTCCAAGTGCACCTGTTCCATCCTGTTCCAGCTAATTCATAGTGCTTCTTGGAATCTGGTCCTGGTCCAATTCGCGCCCGACCTGTGGGAAGCTGGGCCAGGGATCGCAGTCGAAGTCAATCTTCGCCTCGTGTGCCGAAGGGGTGGACTTCACCCTTTCCGGGAGACGACATCGTCTTCGCACATCGCAGGGTGCTAAGCAGAAGACACGACGCTGAGGCGCTCACCGAAAACCCCCTCAAAACCTGTCTCCAATCTTGCTGCATGAGGCTGAGAACTTTAGATGAACCAATCGTACGATTTGGAGTCGGTTCACTCCCTGAAAACATACCCTTAAAAATAGACCACCTTTAACTGAGAGGAAGAAACAGCCTTTCCCGTACTTGCACAGGGTAAACTATTTTCGAAGCTCTCACACGTGCGAAACACACCTTGCTTTTCCACCGCCAGCGGTCGATTTGCTTTGATCCACCGTTCGGCTTGGGTGCGTTCCGACACCAGAGTTGTTCGGACACTGAAGCGCGAGCACGCTGAGCACAAACGCGAAAAGATCTTTATTTGTGCCTTGGTGGAGTCTTTCTCGCTGGTTTCGACATTGGCCAAATGTATTGCCACGCCAAGAATCGGCCAAAATGGACCAATGGAAGAATGAGACTTTCAGAAAACGGCAACGGACTTTAAGCTGCCCCAATCCAACCAGCAAGTGAAATTGGTCTTTGACGTTTGAATCAAGTGCTGTGCGGATGTTGCTTCGCAACATTCCTCAGCAATGCAAGTCAATGGTCACCGTCTTGCTGTTGACCCACGAGGAGCTGTTATCGACCTGGAAGTCCGCGCAGGTCGAAGTGTCTCTGCCAGTGCTGAAAGCTGAAGCAAATTTGAGAACAATCAGTGGCCCAGCAAGTCATGTTTGAACCTTGGCGATTGGAGGTCCAAGTCTTTGAGTCCCAAGCTCTTTGACCCGGGCCGATTGCGGCAGAAATGTCCGACCCGACCGCGCTCGGAATCCTGAGGCGCTGGCAGAAAGCCAGTACACTCCTGGCATCTTTCAGCGTACCGGATGATGTTGGCCCCTAAGGCCAAACCATCTAAAGTCACCATCTAAGCATCGTATATACATATAATATTATATAATATGTTATAGTTATATCCTCTTCCAACTTGAACCAGTCCCCTTTTCAATCAAAAATTAATATCTCCCACCGCGAATCTTGGGGTCAGAGTCTGTTCAAACTATTGAACAAATTCAGTGGCTTCCTATTCTCAAAAAACTGCTTGGAAATGAATGTTTGGTCAAGTCACCCTTCAAGCCAACCTTCTGACCACGATATCCGCTGCAACGTTCAGGAATGACCCCAGAATGATAGCGTTCAGGTCTCAAGTCCCTTTGTGTCCTGAAATCACTTGGGACAGCCAGGAGATGTTCCATCTGGGCAAAAATTGTGCGGCGTTGCGGAGGGGTCTTTTAGGCTCCTATGGCATGGTCCTATGGTCCTATCCCTCTCATTGTTCATTCGGTCCTATTACTTTCTAGCCACCCTTTTGGTCATTCGGTCGATCTTGGCCCATCGATGACGGGCGTCCTTCTGCGGGAGCTTCGTACTCACTGGTGATGGCTTTCCGCAGAAAAAGTTTCTCCTTTCCGCAGAGTTGATGGAGAAAGTCTCAAAATGACTGCTGCGTCCAGGGACGAGGGACTGCCAATGCTGACCATAGAAACACCTATCTGATCGATGCTTCAGTGCTACGGTGACTGGGTCCTTTCTCCAGCAAGGTTAAAAAAAGACAGTGCCCCAGTCACAGCCTTGTGAAGTGAGAAGTCACTCGCATCCCACATGCGACTCGTCAGTCTAGATATATAATATTGATGTGTCCCCCCCAGAAATACGTCTGTTCTATAGAATAAACATGGACACCAAATGAAGGCCATTGCAAACACACACCAAGCTGAGGGTAACAAAATGTTCAACGTATAGAAATTCAGTGTGCCCCAGCTGGGGGTGCCAAGCTCACCCAGAATTTCCAAGCGCCAAACAGTCAAAAAAGTTCTGTCCCTACTGAGCCCTCATGAAGGCATGGGAGCTATGCTGGTAGATCGTGGAGCTAAGTGGAAGCATGGTTTGGGGCGCCGATGATTTGTCGACGTTGATGATTGTCATCCAGACTCTATGGGGCGTGAGAGGGCACATCCAGGAATCCGACGCAGCTTCGCTGAGGATGTTTAGACTACGAGGGTTGGACAAAGCACGGGTCGCACCATCCAAGAACCAAAGGGATCCCAGACAGGTGAGACAGGCACGGTTGGGATTTGAGACCATCATCCAAAAGCCATTCATCCTTTTGGAACAGCTTCCAGCATCTTCCAGCCACTCCAGCATCTTCCAGCCACTTCCAGCATCTTCCAGCCACATATTCAGTTTGTTTTCTCTCCTCTGCGATGAAGGCCAACTCCTCCTGCTGGCTTTCATCCTGCTGCGATGTGGCCGACATGGAGTGTGCGGCCAGGTGGAGAGTGCGGACGTTAGGAACCACTGGCTGTTGCATCCGCTGGCTCCTGCTCACGAAAGATCTAACCAATGCAATATAACTTTATGTAACTACATGATATAACCTACTGAAGAAGAATCCGTGCGTCACGAGACCAGCACCGTCATGAGACCATTGCGTCACAAGACCAAGAAACTCGGATGACAGGGGTGCAAAGGGTGATGCCTCCTTGAACACTGAGAAGAGAAGAGCCAGAGTGAACTTTGACCACCAATTGAAGCCTTGCACCAGCTAGACCAAGTCCTCACTCCAACTTTATAGATCTGATGTTGGCCAGGACGTGCCAAGAGAAACCTCCTCCAACTGGCGCCGCTCACACCCCACCCATCGGCCAGCCTGCGGGAGGAAGGCCGTGTGGACCATGACCTGGGCCGGCTTGTCGCGGCGAGCGGAAGCCGCAGCTTCTGCAGGCGAGCCCGGGTCTTCAGTGTATGCACCCGGTGGATTGATACGCCACTCAAACTGAAGTGCTCGGCCAAAAAGGGGCTGCAAAGGCAAGAGATCCGCACAACGGTCGGTCCAGCGAGGGTTCTGTTCGATTCATTCCCTTACCTGACCATCTCTGATTTGAAACCAAAGGACGGAAAGTGAAACCAACTTGAAAGCCATCCCCGAACTGAACTCATTGGAGCTCGTTTCATTTGTAGACCTTCAGAACCTTCATGTCCAACTCCACAGAGCCGGGGTCCTTTTGGGGCCCTTCTCCAGCCGGAAAGCATCTGCACCGTCCTCCAGGATGGCTGTCCTTGGAGCCAAGGACCCAGAAAATCACCAGAGATGACATCCCTTGGTTTACTGTCAGAAATGAGAAGTGTCCGCCTTTCTACCTTCTTACAGTAGGAATGGAACGAATTCTGCAGACTGGCACACCACACTGGCACGCATCTTGAAAGATGAAGAGTGCCAAACTCGTGTTCCCCGGACAACTGCACATCCTTCGTCCTCCTTCTCCACAGTCCATCGCAGGTGGGCGAGATCATTGCACAACTTGAAAGAACATGTCACACACTAGGCACAGGGAAGTGGCACATCTTCACATCACACGTTTTTGCAGGTAGTTAGTCCGTATCTTCCATCAAACGTGGAAGAAGGAGCGTGGCTGTTCCTTCCGGCCTGTGAATGGGACTCAGGGTCTGGGGGTAATGCAGAGAACCCAAGCTCGATCCCTTATTCATTATATATATATATGGGTCTTGGACGAGGGAGTACCGAGCTTGGGTTCTTAGAAGGACCCTTATAGGGTTGTCCCTTATGTTTCTGCGTAATGACCCATACTAGCATGCTGCCTGGGTCATGCCCAACACAAATGGTCTCTAGGACCCGAGGACCCGACAGTTGGCACCCCTAATCCACTTGCTGGTTCGTTACCCTGAAAGGCAGATCTACCTCATGGATTTCATCACGCTCTTCCACAGCCTCAAGAGGGCTCGCTCTTCCACCGTCACGTTCTTCTGGTCCCCACCGGCTTCCCTCCGGTTCCCGGCCGAGAGGCCACTCCAACTTCTGGCCCTGCTTCAGCCATCTGGACAGGAACTCCTGACGTGGCAGACAAAAACCGGGTGCTTTGGGGGGCCGGCTCGTGCGCCAGCTCGGGATGAAAGGCGCCAAGCTACGGGCGGCGAGAGTCCAACAGTGTTTTGGATTGAACACATCGTCCGATCTGAGGCCCTTGTGACGTCCCTTTGGACATGATTAACCTCCTTTGTCCGCGAAACCCTGTGAGGATCACCATTTCGATACATCCCAGGCTAAACACTGCCTTCGCGCTTGGCACGGGGGCTACCCAAGAGCTACCCTTATTTTGGGACATTCCAAATCAAACACCTCCAGGCCACGTCGGCGCCACCAAACCCGTTCATGTTGACGTCAACGGCCCGAGGTCGCAACATTGCCGCCGCTGGGCACGAGAAGGTGTGACCAACCTGGGTGCTGGCACCAGCGAACTGCAGGAAACCACAAGTGGAACATACTGTAGTCTTTTTTTTCTGGCCCACTCTGCGCCGCCCTCCTACTTAATTAAGTAGGCGCATTAAGTAGGCGCCTACTGAATTAAGTAGGCGCCTACTTAATTAAGTGATGGAGTAGTTCGCTACTAGTAATGCTTAAGCTACTACCTACTGGACGCAAGATAGCTATAGTGCCTCTTCAAGGAAGCTCCCCCGATTTGGTTCCTAGATTTTTAGGGACACTTAATATAACTTTGAAGTTTTGAAGGGGGCATCGGTAGACCCCCGAAACCACCGTCAGCCTCCTGTTTGTGGTCGGTGGCTGGCATGGGCACCCGAGCACAGATGGCCACAGGTTTCTTCCACGAAGGAATGGATGGCTTTCGCTTCCATCAAGTCCGCCACCTCCTGGCAGACAAGCTGAGTCGAGCTGGTGGTTTAGTTGTTGAGTGTGTCCCGCCTCCAACCGTAAAACCAGACCAACCAAACAGTTAATGGTGTTTTTTTTCGAAAATTCCCACCCAACCATAAGAAGCGAGAACGAACGAACACGCAAGAGCGAAGGTCAGGGCAGGACCTGGCAGGGGCCCGGGCTGGGTTTGGGGCTCCGAACCGGTGCTCTCCATACCTCATACACATTGCTTTGAGAGCCAAGGCCCTTGGGCCTACCTATGGCCACAAGAACAACCTTTAGCCAGGCTATTCAGAACATCTCTCTGCTAAGTATGGGAGCAAACCCTCAAACTTACAAAGGATTTGAGGACTATTTTGCGGACACCTCTTCAGCAAACCATCTCTGCCAGTCTCATGACCCTTTGCATCTTCCCAGTCCTCAAAGGGAATCCCAGTGGGCCTCACTTTGATCTTTGCTTTCATCCGCTCGTTGAAGATCAGAGACAAAAAGTTAAAGAGCCTCGGAGAAACTCGGCGTCGTACGGGACCGAGCCGGGGACCGTCGCCGACCGCCTTCGGACCGTCCAGACGCAGAAGGAGCGCTTCAGAAAATCGAACTTGGTCAGAATGACGTTCAGAGCCAAAGATGCTTCAAGAAGGCAAACAAGGCAACAAACAAATGACCATACGAGAAGTGGGTTTTGGTTGCCCTGGTGACCCTGGAGGCCAGCGGCCATGCCATGGAGCCCTTATCAACTCGTCCATGAGAGGGTCCCTGGATGTGCATGGCGCTTCCACGCCCAACTCGGCCGTGCCACCCTGAGAAGCTCGAGGTGGAGTTCAGCACGGCGACCTTGAGGGAAAAGGCCCGCTGGCTTGGAGAATCTGGGTGTTCAACAGGATTGATGTTGGGATCTTTTCATCAGGCTCTCTGGATATTCTCATCAATTCTTCAAGAATTTGGAGAGTAAATTTCATCTTCTACCTACTCCTGCATCCCAAAGCAAACGCCCTCGCCTGGTGAATCATCTCAGGATAGAAATCCTGCACGATGCTCAAGATGTTCCTCACGGCACGGGTAGCGCGTAAACAGCCTTCCAGCCTCCCAGCCCTCGAGTGTTTCTTTTGATACATCTTCAGAACCATTTTGCACCCAAATTGCAGTTCTTCAGCAGCACATGGCACCCATGTTCAGAAACCACCACAAAACGCCCACCATTTGCTGCTGAAGAACTTGATCTTCGATAGCTGCGTAGCACCCTCAGTGAGCAAGGTACTGATCGACGCACCATTCATGTCCCGTACCTGCCGAACACGGATGCGAGCTCCGATGGAGACAGAATCACTCAAAGCACCAATATGCCAACATGCTTTCAAACAGGACAAACGAAAATGGTATGAACATGACCGTGTGGTCCTCGAGTTTACGATGTTGCTTTGTGCAGCTGGCGGAGAGCCAAAGCCCAGATCAAACCAACCATGTGCACCCTCATCCTCTGGTAGATGAAGATCGGGTCCCACATAATGAAGGAACCCCAAAACACCCCAAACCAACTCTGTTTCAAACGCAGTTGGATCTGCCTCATGCATCAAACCCTGAAGCCCCTTCTCTATACAAAGTCCAGACGTGGGTGGAATCTTCACCACCAACCATACATTCTAGGATGCTCCAAAATGGCCGTGAAAGAGGCCTAAACCCGAAGAAACCGTCGGTCGTCGGTCGACCTGTGGGCCCGGTGCCTCAAAGAACTTCACCATGCGGCGCCTCGGTGTGCAGGGCCACACCCAGGCCGGGTGGGATCCCGTCATCTCTACTGGTTGGTCCGCACGAGTCCGTGGTGGTCAAAACTGAGAGACTCTTGGTCCACTAAAAGAGCAAATAAAATGAAGTGAAGTAGACTACTGTACTGGAGGTCAGCCTATCAAGGTTTAGGATCAGTTTGCGGCTCTGGGTTTTGACCAACAGGATCTCACAGCCGAATTCTGGTCTCATGAACAACAAAACAACTTTGACCCAAATCCGTCAAGGGAAGCCAGGTGAATCGAAACTCTTTTCCCTCACCCAACCTTGGAGTAGACGTGTTGAGTTTCAGACCAAAACTTTAAGCCATGCCAAACCCCCCAAAAAATATCCGTATTGCTAATATCCATTGAAATCATTGCAGGTCTAAAACCCTGTGCGCAGAGAAAAATCGTTGTTTTCGCAAAGGTTCATCCCCCGCACCAATGGCCCACGCACAAAGGCCACATCATCATCAGAGGGAGGCCCACGGTGTTGAACGAAAGCTAGGGCAATGGGTGTGGGCAAAAGTGTATCACCCTGTATTCCTGGTTCAAAAAAAATGACATCAACGATCACCCGCGTCTCACAGCTTTGGCACCAGCATGGGGAACCCATTGGTACCCTCGATGCACGGACGTCAACGGGGGCATCCACAAAGGTTGAGCATGGCAGGTGTCTCACAGACAACATGTGTCCTAGCTGGGTAATTCAGAACAAGTACCAGAACTGGACTATAGGCTGTCAACACACCCAGGTCACCCAAGTGGGCTTATTCTCTTGACGGTATCCGGCAGCGATTCTTTTCAGTGATGTAAACCAGAAGCGACCAATGAGCCAACCAAGCAAGAAATGCGAGCCTATCCAACACTTTCTCCAGCCAACTTGGGCGTGCCAGACTCCCGAACCCCCTAGCTGACGCAGGTTTCCTCCGCCTTCACAGGCACCACCAACTTGATTCGCTTCGGGCACTGCTTCTTGCTGAGGTTGTGTAGCACCAGCCAGCGTTGCTCCAGCTGGGATAGCAAGAAGTCATCTCCTAAAGGGCGAACGGCCTGGGAAACTGTGGGTTTTGTGTGGCCTGCACATGCGTTCTTTTTTCCTAACATGGCCTGAAAGTCCTCCATGGCCCCTAAACTAGGGACTTTGACTGGGTGAAACTCAGATCCTCAGAAAGACCCCCAACAAAACATCGACTTCAAAAGGCCTCCCCAACTCTTCGGCTGTTGGAACTCAATTCGGCCAAGCGTCGAGCTTCGTCGCCATACTGAGCGGGAACGGAGCGAGACGAATGACAAACGCATGTAAAGGTGAGCAGACCATTAGGACCATTGGTTCTGAAGAATGATCCTATCGAAAACAAAAGAGCATTGCTTGGATCCGGTGAGGAACTCTTTTCATGCTCATTTCGGCTCTCGCTTCGAGCCTCAAACCTGACCAAAAACCTCGAGCTCTCGCAGGAGGCGCTCTTCTGGCACCCCCCCTCAAAAAAGGACCTGACTTGCTCGGCTGGTGACTCTCCGGTTCCCGGTTCCCACCAGTTGGTGCTCGCCCAGGGGCTCTCTCCAACGTCTCGAAATCCACCCGGCGAACCTCACGACCGCGGAGCGGAGCCGACGGGAGCCGAGCCGTGCGCGCGGGAAACGGTGAGTCACTGGCTCAAGGACACAAGTGGTCCTAAGAGGTTCATGTTGGGATGGGAATGTAGTCACTATAGTTCTTCACGGTAATGCTCCAAGCCAAAATAGACCCCAAGGCCTGCAGCCGTCCGCTGTGTGGTTGG
Organism: Durusdinium trenchii; assembly: GCA_963970005.1. Taxonomy (NCBI): domain Eukaryota; class Dinophyceae; order Suessiales; family Symbiodiniaceae; genus Durusdinium; species Durusdinium trenchii. The sequence continues at coordinate 296,809 of CAXAMN010003947.1, forward strand.
TCTGGGTCCGTGATCTGTCCCAAAATCAGATGGCGAGGCACCACGGAGGCAATGATGGGCAAGGCATTCATGGAGCGCCCGTTGATGACTCTAACTGGGAAGCATGGCAGCCTTGGCAACGTTGGATGAGCGACCGACGGACAGGTGGCCAATCAAAAGGTAGCGATGTTTGCTTTAGCAGTCTGAGTATGGCTCAATAGTGGTGCCCAATAGGGTCTCCCGCAGCCATTCATTGGGAAAGAACTTATCTTATACAAATGCAAATTATAAACCAACATAGGCTAAAGCAATCCAAACCTTAGACTGGCTAAACCACATAAAAATAAAACAAAGACTAACTGACTGACTAATACATTTTTATGTGTTAGACATAGACCAGACTTGACTGAATATTATATAAAGTTCCGATACCATATGTTTCAGTCAAATCTTCCCAGCAGGTAACTCCAAGCGAGTGGATCGAAAATATGCAAAGGCCTTGAATTGTTGATTGTTTGCATGGTTTGGACATCTCTAGGTAAGCTCTCGGAAAAAAAGAAAAAAAGATCGTTGCCTCTAGCGGAACCTGGTCAGATCAAATACCTGCTGACCTGAGACGGAATGAGTTGAAACGGAAAGGGAGGTGAAGTGAAAAAAGCACATGATCTTTCCGTTCAGCCATGGCATGCCATGGGGCAGTTCGTTTGCTCTGGGCAGGACATTGAGATCCATCTCTGTGGCGTTGAGGACTTCCTCTCTGACTTCCTGCGTTTGAGGTCGCAGGTCTGAAGCCCGCACCACTGGGCGCCAGTCTCCCACGACCCGAACTGAATTCCGGTAGATGATTGTCTGTCAGTGATGTTACTGGTAGACCTCGTCTCGGGCCCCCGCCCATTCTGTGCATGTTTGATACGCGAAAGAACGTTTCCCCTAGAGAAAACAAGTCCATGGCATTTCCAATGCAAGGGTGTGGAGACCCGCAATGAGGCCCTCTGCAACCGCTAGAAACCATCTCGTGTTGCCACAGAGTTTCGTTGACTCCAATGAGAGGACATCTTGGAACACCTCGAATCTTGGGAATCTTGGCATAAATCAAGATCCAACATGATCCAACATCGGATGAGTTGACCCAGTGGGCCTATCTGACGGGAGATCCAACTGAGCGACGTTCAAACTGTTTCTGGTGATCATTTGGTCATGCGCAAATGGCTCCGGCAAACCCGCACACAGAACCAGCAGGCAGCTCCTTGATGGGCGATCTGCTAATCAACTCCAGCCTGGAAAGTGACAAAGAGCCACGAGCTCCAAAAGCATTCTTGGAAGCCCGGGTGCAAAACCACCCATAAAAGCTCTATGATACCCAGCTTGATCAGCTTTGAAGAAATGTATCCATGTTGATGTGAAAACCTGTGAGAATCCATCAACCTCGTGTTGAACATGATTGAACGTGTCTTTCAAGATCGGGTAGATGGATCCAATACTGTCATATTACTGTCACATTTGATCGATCTGTGCGAAACCAAGTCCCTCCGCGTTCGTCCTCCACCAACGGTCGATCAAACCCGAATGTCGGCCCAGGTGCCGGTAGTCGATGGCCTGGGCGAGGGTGACGTGGTTGAACCGCCCATGGCTGGTTTCTTTGAATTCGACCACCCTCCTCGGTGGAGACACCTCTGCTGAGATTGGCCAAGAACTATTTAGTATTTATATATTTTCATCTTGGGATATCGGATATCTTGGGACTCTTTTCAGAGGTACGAGTAAAACATAATACTTCAAACCACTTTAACTCTAACCCCTCGGGTCTAACCACCTAACCACCTTTCGAGGACCTCAAACTGATCAGCTTAACGACAAAGGGATACAGTGTGGCTCAGTGTGAGTGGCTTTTGGATGAATCTTGAACGAGGTCCAAACCGTTGAACGGCTTCCGCCTCTTCTGACTGTTGTTCATCGAACGTATCACCTTGCAATGTCTTGTATAACCGTCTATGTAAAGTGTCGAACGGTATTTGTTGTCAAACCTTTCTGCGCAAGTCGTGACGTTCGTGCGGCTTTTCGACCGGCCCATCATCCAAACTCTGCGTTCCGGGCGCCTTCCCCATGTACTGCGCTGCCTCCTTGGGGTTGTTCCCATGGCCTCGAGTATGTGGTGCGGAACCGGAGATCCTCTCAGACCCGTTGCGTGGACGAATGCGTCGGAACCCTCCAAAAGAAGCAGAAAAGAAAACTGCTGGAGTTCGTCGCAACACCGAGGCTTTGGATCCAAACCTCGGTCCCGAGGCGCCTCGGAGGAAACGGCAGAAGCAGAGATCATCCACCAAGTCCTCGGTGCGGTCGACTTCGATTGCCCTCGTGTCGCGAGCGCTGAAATGGCCACACAAACAGGGTGTGACCTCAGGAGATGAGCAGATCGACCTCGTTCGTTCCTCTTGGCATCTCATGTCGGAATGGGATCCGGTGCATCACGAAGCCATTCTTTCCCAGTCCATCTGTTGGGGAAGAAAAAGAAAAGAATGCCTGTGAAAGGCATGCACAGCACGTCACCGTGCTGTTCCCGTCGTCTCCTCACCGCCACTTCGCCTCGGGGAGTTCCTCCAGGGGCCCCAGGAGTTGTCGCATCTCCTCGATGAGGGGCTCCTGGACCAGTCGCGCGAAGAGGGGCCGGGCCCACGGTGATCTTCTAGGAGAGGTCATCCCGTCCCTGTTTCATCTACCGTGTTTTCCAATGGTTTCCAACATCTTCTTAGCCCAACCCTATCATACAATAAACTATGTTCATGCAATCATGCACATGCGGGCAACATACCGAGCCATCCAAAGTGCCAGATCAAACCAGCTCCTCCTCTTCACGGATCCACTCCAATTCGCTCTCCATGGCACAAGCACCGGTGCTCAATTGGCCGAAAACTCTGTCAGATACCGTGGGGCTGACTGTGGAAATGTTCGGTGACTGTGGTGAGCTATGAAATTGCTTTGTCGGTGCGAAGACGTCTTGAAGCGAAAGGAGGTGGCTTGGATCTGGAAGGTGGAGCTGGGCTACTATCAGTTGTTCAAAAAGAGTGTGCGATTCAATGGCTATGCAGGTTCATGGTTGCACGTCAATGACGGGTCAGAGCTGATATGCACAGCAAATTCCGATCACCTCATTGGAACACTTGTCCTGCACACAAGTAGCACCAAAGCACCACTTTGGAAATCTAACGCTTTCGTGGCAAATCTGCGTGCATTTTGAACACCTCCAGTGCTGCGGGACAGTGGCGGCATCTCTCAATCGGCAGGTCTTGGGTCCTTGACCTCTGCACCTCTTGCAAAGAGACCTCGAAAGAAGGACACCCAAGTGTCAGTTCCCTGCGAATGGCGATGTGAAAAGCCAGGGGCCGTGACATGCTGCAGTTTGTAGTAGATGGAGTTCATCGTTGCACTGCCACAACCTCAGTTGAAGCAACAGGCTGCTCTTCGAAGTGGCTGGTGTTTTCGTGGCTCTTTACCAGGTCAAGGGCTTGTCCATTTGTTGAATCCCGTTGATTCGTGGTTGTTCGTTCAGGTCTTTGGGTCTATGGGTGAGTCATCACCCTCCTTGTCACAAGAAGGATTGGCTGGATCCCCAGAAGGTGACCCGGCTTCATCAGCTCAGTCACCAGGATTCAGCGTCCAGATGGGGCGAATCGTCGCCGTTTTCCCCCAGACAGAGGCGGTCGAGACCACGGCGCCTTCGCCCCCGGGGGCCTCACTTCCTCCAGGTGTTGCCTTCCTTGAAAGCGCTGAAAGAAGAACTCATTGAGCACCCGAACCCAGAACTCCGACACCTCCCATTGTAGCGGGCTCCAAAAGAGCTGTAGGAGGCCAGGCCTGCGAGGCCAGGCCAATCAGACACCTCCCAGACAGGTATCTCCAAACCCTAAGCTCCCAGACGGGTATCCCGCAGCTGCTCTCCAAACACGTCCTGACAGGTATCGCCACGGTTATAGGGACCCATCTTCGTGGTATCGCCACGAGGTGAGAGGTAGCTCGTACGAAGGAACAGCAGAATCCATGCAAAGCCACAAAGCAGCCACAGTGCAGCTGATAACAGAGCGATAGCAGTCCTGATCAAAGGGCATGTCCCCGGTCATCAGTATGTACCTTGCAGGTCGCTGCAGATCGATGGCCCCGAAAACGCCGGAGAACTTCGCACTTGGTCAATTTTGAGCCAAAACATCCTTGACAATCCTTGGCAATCCTTGGAGCGATCGTACAAAAAGACAAGGAAAAAACAACAAGAAGTCCCCCCAGAGCCTTTTAGCAAGCACATCCAAGACTTCGCTGCTGGAATCTTGAATTCGCTCAATTCGTCCACCCTGAAACATGGCGAATACACCCAAGATCCCCCAATATGTTCGCCTTCTGCGTCTTCCACGTCTTCACACCACACACAACACGATACGGCGATACGGTTGTGGGTCTATTCATGTCTATTCATATCTATTCATGTTTCATGGCATAGATGGTCGGACCCGCCCAAAAGGGGAAAATAGAAAACCTCTCGGCTGTCCTCGTAACCCTCGTAACCCTCGTAACCCTCGTACTCTTCCGGCGCACAGGATCACTCCCACGCTCCATAAGTCGGACCTCGGTCCCGGTTCCGGTTCCGGTGGCTGCGCGGGGTGACCCGGTTCGGTGACGCAAGTGGTGCGCCAAGGTGTGCGTGGAGTGGCACCGTGACTCCAGCGGTCGGTGAAGGGTGTCTTTGGTGTGGTCGCTTTGGGTCGGTGAGGGTGTTTTTGGTCGGTGTTTTCCATGTGAAGTGGTGTCCATGCTTGCATGCTTGGCCTTCTCTTGCACCTCAAACGCCTCGAAAAGACTCGAACGGCCATGAACCGCTCGGTGCCTGTCGAACCGCTCGGCTCCCGCGCGCGGGCGAATAGTCGCCTTGCAACGCCTCCGGGGCCAAGTAGCCTCGGCGCGAAGGATCGGGTCAGGGTGGATCCCTTTTTTTCGGCGCGAATGAGCTCGTTGCTTCGAGAACCAAGATCTTGAGATTCCGTTTTTTTGGGGGAGGAGGAGCCTGGCAGGAGCCTGAAAATGCCAGCATCGCCGGTCGATCCAAAAGAGCCCCCTCTGCTGGTCTGTCCCAAGAGTAGGCACAACCACTCTCCTTCTTTGTTCTTATCCCTACAGTTCAATGCGAGAAGGGATGCTCGAACTCAACTAGAACTCAATCTCTAAACCACCTCCCCTTGACAGATGAAACCTTGAAGATATCTCAGCAGACTCCAGATGTCTGCCATAACTTCCTCTAGGTCTCTCAGTCTCAGTCAATCAAATACCTGATCTCATTGGAAAACTCCCCGACCTAGGGAACAAAGGGCCTTACTACTAGGAGCAAGAAGCTACTAGGAACAAGTGCATCGCTTCTAGTAACAAGTGCCTTACTACTAGTGACAAGAAGCTGCTTCTTGCGACGACGCCCATCAGATGGCCCTCTGTCTCGGTGCACGGCCCAGGGTGCCCACGACGTGTTTGGCCCGTGGAGATTTCGGCTCGTACCTCGAAACACCGAAACCGCCGGGGGGCGGTAGGCTACGGGTTGGAGGGAAAACAGCTTTTAGTGCGGTTGAAACTGTGGGTCTGCTAATACTATACTTTTGTCAAGAAGGGAATTACTTTCATCCAACTGTGCCTGTGAATTGGTTCAAAACGTCGGGTGAATCTGGCAAAGGCTGCGAAGTCCCCTGCCCCAAGGCATCAAAATAGAATTCAGAAAAAGGTTCCAAACAAAGTTGCCAATGATATCTAGGACATTCTTGGACAAAGCAATCTCTTCCCCGACCTTGCACATGGAAAAAAGGCTTCCAGCGCACTCTAAGCAGGTGTCGAAGTCAATCAGCTTCACGGCCCTGAGCGTGACCAGCGACCGCGAAAACGCCATAAAACGCCCTATGTCTTCGGTGTTGGGACATCCATCAGATTCCAGGGCTCACATTCACCACTGGGCCCCCGGCTTCTTGCTCGCCGGCGTCTTCGGAGAGTTCGGCTCGTTGGAAGTGTCGTGAAACATGATGTTCTCCGGCCTAGCAAAAGCTCAAGAACCTTTGAAGAGACGCCTTTCCATTTGGTAGTAGTCTTTGAGTGTCTTTGAGTACTGTAAGCTTTGTGGCGTAGTGACTTGACAACTTGACACCATGTGACCGTGCGCCGCATCTGCTTCTCCAACTGGGTCCACTCAGGCACTGGCTTGATGTCGCGGTGGATCAAGCCCCTGCAGAGGTCCGCAACTCTTTTTTCACTCCCCAGGCGCAACCGAACACTGAAAATCTGAAGCAAAGAAGCGCCCCGAAACAGATCAGTCTGAACAGTCGCACCTCTTGACCCATCCCCTTTCCAGAGTTTTCTTCTGTTTTTCCTCATCTTTCGATGAGTCGCGGCATGTGGCGACTGCTGTGGGGGGGGGGCCCATGTGGCGAATCGAACCCCCTTGGCTCCACCCACATCGGACGTCACCCCTTGCCCCGTGTCTGACGTCTCTCTTTAAAGGGTCATGAAGCAAAGCGCAGCTTGGTGGTACGCTTCGCTTTCAGAAATAACGGTCATTGGCCGTGACCGAAACGATGGAGCCTGGAATGGATGTGGTCCACCGCTTCTAGGATCTCTCGCATGATCCGCTTACACTCCCGCTCTGGGACATCCTGCATCGATCGAGCGATCGGATTGGTCAATCCGAGAGTGCGTGCGGAAGCCGGAGGTGTCAATTGGAACAGGACATAGATCGACTGCTCTAGACTGACGAACCACGGTGGCCTTCAGATATTCCTGTTGTTAGCCAAGGTCACATTGATGAGGCCAAAAGGGGTTGGAAACAGGTGGAATAGTACCTTGCTGTCTGCAAGGTGTATGATCTGCTGGTAGTGCCACCCCACGCCCACAGTTTCGCTCGGTCCGTTTCAGTCTGGAGGAAGTCGAAGAGCTCTCCGCCGCTACAGCGGGTCTGGCGAAAACACCGTGTGTATTAGTGTATCATGCACAAAGAATGGCAAAGAATGAAGCAAGTGTTTGTTTGGAGTAGAGGATAGAGGCGTATATATGGGTTCAGGTCGGCAGTTTTGGGGTGGTCAGATCGTCCTGCAGCTCTAAACAACCACTGCGAAAAGGGAAGCTTTGGGAGGTTTGCTTGAGTGGAATGGCGGGCTTGTTTGAGTGGAAACATGTCCCAAATGCTCTAGCTGAGTCAATGTGTAAAGGCAACGGCTGGCTAGCGGCTATATATTAGCCATATGTGCAAAAAAAATAACAAAAACTGAGTCAATGGTAGGAAAAAAATCATGTTCCACCACAAAACATATAACTCATGCAAAAAGATGCAGAAAGTAAAGTCAGGGCGACCATTACAATGTAGTAGTTCCTCTCGTCCTGAATGACCTGAATTGTATCGGGCTAGGATCCGCAAATGTTGGAAAACACAAGGCGAATGCAGCAAATGCCCAACACATCACCAGCGCCACTCAGCATCACTCCAACCACTGAAGACAGATCCTGGGGCCTCTGACTTCTTTCAATCCCAAGACGTTATGGTGACCCTCCAGGTTCAGCATCCGCGTCAACAGGGACTGCCACACCTCGGCGAAAGAAAAAGAGAATCACCACGGACCCCGGACCGCCTGGAGATCATCCAGAACTGCCTCCCAAACTCGCAGCCAAACTTTACTGTTCAAGGGCCCCCACAGTCTCCCCGCCCACGGCAAAGTTCCTGGCCATGCTGGTGCATGTTACGCTGCATGTTCTCTCATGTCACGTCGAAATGGCTCGAATTCATCAGACATGCATGGATTTTTCATCGGACTGACAAACCATCGAAATTAGTAATTAGTTCTTCAAAATCCTTTCTTGGCCATTCATCTGACCACGTGTTCCTCCTTCAAAGCCCCGACCATTCCGGACACAACTTGCCTGGCACGCATCTTGACAATCCTGGGCCGAATCTCGGTGTTGAGCTTAAAGCTGCATGCGACAGCGATCACCAAAGTCAGCAACACGAATTGGCTCCAAAGGGTCTGAACAGAAAGAATCCCCAGTCACCATGGACTTCGTCTGCGCCAAGTCATGTTGATTCAGGTTGGTTCTTCGGGCTCCGTCTGACTCCCCTTCAATCCTATGCTGGGTTCAAAACATTGTGGATCAAAACCCAGACCCCCCTGGACCATGGTGCACACTTTTGTCGTTCATGTTGGCCTTCAGGTTGCGCCCAAATGCCATCAATCAAGGTCCCCACACTTTGACCACACACATCCACAAATGTCCAGATGATGTTCAGATTGGATGTCTGATGTTGACTCTTGATTCATCAAAAGACATATGAAGAGGTCTTGAGATTCATGGGGGCGTGAGGTTAACCAGAGGCTTTTGCAATCCAAAAATGGAGAAAATCGTATTGCTCGATCGTCTCTGTTCCCATTCTGCGGCCCAGGTGGCACATCCTCACCGCTCGGCTTGTAGATCGCCTTCCAAACCTGCGTCTGACCTCAGTTTCCACATGAGCGATTGTCAAATTTTGTTGTGGAGTTGCAGTTCATCAGGATTTGGTGAGTGTATTATCGTTTTTCTCACAACCGTCACGTTATCGTTTTTGGCGAGTGTGGGATTCTTTTTTGAGCAAAACATGCATTTTGAACTTCCATGACCACGTGGTGAAGCAGGGCAGAGGTCGGTGAAAGCTATGGGTCTGCCACGGTCGAACGAACGGAGAATGAATGATGCGAAATGATCTAAATGAGTAACTTATAAAAAGGTCGTGCATCAATGGAGTTAGTAATATGTTTAAATACGACAGGTATTGGTGGTTTCAGCAAATCAAAAGAATAAAAACAAAAGTATATTCTATACGGATCTTGAATGATCTTGAGCTGAATAATCATGGTTGAGGGTTCTGAAAATGTTGGACTGCCTGGCTCAAAAGCACCTTCCCAAGCCTTCAATCTCTAAACAAATCAGACTCTGGAACATATCTGCACATATCTACACAGCTTGAAAGCAGCGTCAGGCTCTGGCTGCCGACATCGTGGAGGCATTTCTGCAATTCGTACTGATCCTCCAGGTATCTCCAAAAACGCAAGCATTTCTGCTCTTTGTCAACACATCCTGGCTAGTGACCTCTTGGAATCCACACCTTTAGCACAGTGTGTGAGTTGGGACTGTAGGCTTCGTCACTTTCCCTTCGTCATGTTCCCTTCACATCCCAAACCGACCGCTCCGCGTCTCTCTCCGTGTCTCGCTCCGCGTCTCGCGAACGCCGACTCACGAACTTCCTAGCCACCTCTTCGCTTAGCTGGCGAAGGCCGCCGTCGGTTCACCCCAGCATGGCGGTCCTCGACTTTCTCATCGGGTTTCAGTATCCTTTCAGCAAACTCTTCCAGCACAAACTCTGTGGGAGGCAAAGCTTCAGGCACGCTGCGAGGCAATTGAGGCAATGCTTCAGAAATATCCGGCTGGGTACAAAGTGAAATTGATATCTGACTGTTGTATCTTTGGACCTATGACCTATGGTCTTTGAATGTCTTTGACACATTGGGAAACTGAATCTTGCGAGGCTTGAAGCAAAGAATCTTTGCTGTTCTCAGAATTGCTTACAACAACCCCTTTGAACCCTTGAAGGCAAAAGCATAACGTCGGCAACTGCTGGCATGCTGGCCCATCTTCTTGCTCACGACAAAGTTCGTGCGGTAGCAACTTCTCGATTTGTGCGGTCGGCTCGATCGACCTAAAACACAGCCATGCCCATCGCGCGCGCTTTTCTGAGGGCGAAACAAAGCGTAAGGCTCAGTGGCCAACTTGGGAGTAAGGGGCCACAGAATGGAGAAGCTGGTGCGAGGGGGTCCGTCACGTGTCATGAAGCTCGTGAATTTCACTGGTCTTTGTTTTCGAAGCACCAGCCTCCCGCAACTGCGACCATGGGCTTTGAAGCCAAGCTTGTAGGTTGTCTCTCAACCGCTTGTCTTCTTTCGTCAAGCCGTCGGCATGCATCTTTTCAGTCGGCACCCAATGCATGTCAGCGGGTGCTATCGACTGCTGTACGCTCCTGATTTGGAGCAGGCTTCTTCGGTCGCTGACCGAAGGGTTCTCACTGACCACACAGTCATAAAGACTTTTGCAGTCGGAAATCTGCTTCTGTGGCATTCTGCAGCCCAATTTATGAGCTGGCTGCAAGTACAAAAGCTCGCTCAAGCAAGCATTCACATGGCATCCTCTATCGGTGCCTTCATCAGCTGCCACGGCTTCTGAAGCCAAAGTGGATCTACACACCCTAGGGCTGCGACCCGACTTCCAGTCGGTCAAAACACAAGGGGTCACGGTCTCAGTGACCTCAGGAGGGCACAGCGTCACCAAGACGCCATATTGGCTGCTGAAGTTGAGGGCATTTGCCCATGCGGAGTCTGCGTACACCAGCACTATGGTGTTCTTGTTCAGGTGGATGCCAGGCAGCACTATGCCGGAGTCCATGGTGGCCATAGTGAACTGCAAAGCTTCACCTAAGTTCTTGAGATCTCTGAAACATGTTTCGCCTCCCTTGTTCGAGAGGCTTGTCACAGCAGCAAGCTCCGGGCGGCTTTGCGAAGCAACCCATTGCAAACATCCAGCCATCGACCGGAATTCTTTCCAGCCTTCAACCGTGAGCTTCTGGTCCATCTTGCCAGGAACAGGTCGAGGTGGCTCCATCGTTTTGCAGAACTCTTGCTGTGTCACTTTCACCTTCCATTCGTTCTGCTCTTCATAGAGGGTGATCTCCTTGCCTCTGTAGGTGCCCTTGTTGCTGCCGTCAAGCTTGGTCACACTGCCCCATTCCAGCATTTCTCAAGGGCTTCCAACTTGAAGCTTTCGGAGTAAACTGCCAAAAAATCGTCCACATGGACGATCAGCGCACAGTCTATCTTTTCCTCACCTGAGTGCAGTGAGGTGTGGTAAAACAAGCAACGGTCCAGGTCGTGCATCTTGAAGTCGTGTTTGTGCAGCACTGAACAAACATGCTTGTACCAAACGCGAGGTGCGTTAGCAAGCCCGTAGCAGTTTCCTGTCACCAGGTAGAGCTTGGCTGCGAAGCAGCCAGACTGCTTCACCAAAGGATCCTCAGGAGGCTGCATATAAAGCGGCTGATTGTTCCTTTCCTCAGTCGCTTGTTGTCCCTGGAGGAAGGCATTCTTGGCGTCTGAAATCCAACAAAACCATTTCTCTGAAGTGCCGTTGAATCTTCTGTTGGAGCCGGAGGCCAAAATGGCGAGAAGCAAAAACTCGGAGGTCCGTGAAGGTGTTGGTGAATCTCTACTCAGGGAGGTGATGTCAGGATCTGCGCAGCCGATCAAAACACATCGAGCCTTAGCAGCCAGGGTGCCGATACCGCGGTTCTTGTCGCGGTATGCCACGCGAGAGCGCAGCACTCGTCGCCGCAAAATGCGGTCTTTGAAGATCCGTTCAGCTTCATCGGAGGGTACGGGTTGCACTCCGGACCATCGCTGCCAGCCATCGAACTCCTTCTGAATGGCAAGGATGTACTTGTCGATGGTCATCTTATCCATCAGCATGATGGAACGCCATGGGATCTCCTTTTCATATTGCTTCTGCTCTTGGCGGGTTCTCACCTTGACATTGCTGAGGGTCAACTGCTCATCATCAGAGGTCTCAGCATCGGAGACTTTGGGGTCTCCATCTTTCACCTCTTGCTCCCGCTGGACGCTGTTGAGGTAGAAAGTCATGTAGATCTGTGATCTGTGGAAGCCAACAGTGTCAGGGCTTCCGTCAAAGCCTGGGAACTTCAGGCACATGGTGTTGTCGTCGAAGATGTCCCATCGGTGCGTGAACATCACCGACGCCAGCATAGCGTCAAAGGGCCTTTTGGCCGGCATGTCGGGCAGGAGTGCTTCAGTGGGCATACCATCTCCTTGACCGGCGCTTGCTGAAGCTGTGGCTTGCTCTGGAGCCGGGGTGTTTCCACTGTTTTCGGTTGCTTCTCCTGCTGCAGGTGTGAGAGGCGCAGATGCTGGTCTTTGTTTTTCATCTGCATCTCTGAGAGCTGATTGTTCAGCTGGTGCCGGTGTAGCTGGTTGTTCAAGCGTGAGCTTGACTCTTGGTGCTGGTGAACGGGATCTGGCGATTCTCCTTCTTGGAGTTGGAGGCATTGGTGTCGCGGGCGCGCCAAACTGTTGGTATGTTGGCGAACTCACATTGATGGTGACCCGTCGCTGGTCATAGTTCTGCTGTTGCTGCTGAATCACTTGAGGGCTGACAGCAGCACGGTCTTCAGATCGTTGAGGTACTGGAAGACGAAGACCTGTTGGTGGTAAAGCCGTCGATGGAAGCATTGTGCCTTCAGCAGGTACTTCAGGGCTGGCCACTTCAACGGGCAATCGCTTCCGGAAAAATGTTGCGGTGCCTGTCCAAGGCTGCTCGTAGAACTTTGCAGATCTCTCATCACGCTACTGGTCGATCTCAGGCTGCTCTTCAAGGTCGTGGATGTAGGTCTGTCTGTCGTCTGCCAAGGTGTCGAGGGGCAGAGGACATTCATCTTGTGGTTGTGGAACATAAAGTTCATGCCGAGGTTCAACATGTACTCGCACGGCACCTGCGTCGGTGAGCTGCCAGTAGTCGCGGCTTCTGGGAAGCGTCTCAGGCGCCAACTGTCGAACTTCTTCCATTGTGGCCTCATCAGCGAACTGCTCTTCATGCTCGCCTGGTGGACCTTCAATTGAATCTTTCCACAAACCATCACGAAGGTTCTTCTCCGCGTCCTTGAGGAACTTCACATCTTCCGCTGAGGGCGACCAGGTCTCCCAGCCGCTAGCCACTCGCAATTGGCTCACAGCCACCTTCAAGGTGTGCGCATTCACTTGAATCCAGCAGCTGCGTCGGTCAGGATCATAGGCCAAAAACCTAGCCAAGTTCCAAGAGCCACGCTTGAGTTGGCGAGCTTCGCCACTCCAGCGCCAGTATGCCACTGTCTGTCCAGGCTGTAGTGAGCTGAGGTCCTGAGTGTGCCGAGTTTTGCGAAGCAATGCTCTCTTCATGGCCTGGCTTGCACTCGTTTCAGCCAGAATCTTCAAAGCATCTGCTCTCAGGATCTCGGGCTTGTAGGTCCGCTCGATGTCATCGGGCGAGTAAACCAAAACGAGTTCATCACTCACCACATCGCCCAGAGGCCTTGGAATCTTGCCGAACACGGCCTGAAATGGACTGCGGCCGTAGGTGTAGGTGCAAGCATTGAGGGAGTACAAGGCCGCCACAATGAGATGCTGTAGGTGGTCCACAGTGTGGCAGGCATGTTCATCGGTCAAACGCTCCAACAAAGTGCGAAGAAGAGCGTTCCGACGTTCTATCTTGCCGATCCGGTTGTGCATCTCGGCCGGCACAATCTCGTGCATGATGCCGTGAGTGGCATGCCATCTTGCAACTTCACCTTGAAATGCTCCATCCGGATCGCACCTGAACCGATGAGGTAGTCCAAGTGGCCGGTACCAGATCTCAATCAGTGCTTCCAGCATTGTCGCCGGAAGGCGATTGGCCAAAGCTTTGGCCGCATGGTAGTTCGTGGCTTCACAAACCACGCCAAGCACCGGAATGGTCTCGCCAGTGAGGAGTCGGTGGTAGACGATGTCCGCCTGAAGCACTTCTCCAAAGAAGCCGGCGTAGACGGTGCTGGTAGACGAAGTAGTTGGTCTCTTGGGCCGGCCTGTTCTGATGCAGCTCCCACACCGCAAAGCATCCAAAGCGGACAAAAGCTTGGGTGACAATGAATTCGAAGCTGCCAGTAGCCGTGCCACTTCCTCCTTTGGAGCATGACCCAAATTGCAATGTAATCTTGCCACAGAAGCCTTCATGGATGAGGTCAAGCCAGGTGGAGGGTTCTCAAACCAAATATCTGTCTTCATGTTTGGTACCAGGGTGCTGGAAGGAAAACCGCACGCCTCCTCCGCGTCCGGTCCATCTTCCGCAGCTCCTGGGTTTTCAGCCATCTCTGCCTCCTCGGCTGGAGGTTGGTGGTAGAAGAAGGTCTCAATGTCGGTGGCCTTCTTGAGCTTCTTGTGAACGAGGCGGTCTGGTTGGTTCATAGGATCTCGAAGATCTTGGATCAACTCGCCGGTGTTCTTGTCCTTTGTCACACGCCTGGTCACTGTGTGCCAGGCAGGTCCTCCACGCTTAGTGGTCTGCAGTCGAGTGGCTGAAAGGTCGGTTTTGGACCAAACCGATTCTCCAGAGTCAGGCGGCGACTCCGTTGAAGGCATCTCTTCATCCTCAGGGGCGTTACCAAAGAAGAAAATGCCCAGTCGAACAGGCTGTGCGAACCTCTGCTGTGGATAGTTGACAGCTGCCAAATCTTCTGCTTCGACAATGATCTTGCCATCTGCCATCTTGAGAGCTGCTCCACGATGAGTGAAGGGAATCTTGAAAGCAGGCCAACGTCGTGCGGCTGGTGTCACAGCCACTTGAACTTTCTCAAGATGCCATGGGATGAGGTTCATCAGCTCTGTGTAGATGGGGTCGCTCTTGTTCAGGTCGAAGGCGCGGGTGTAGGTGTTCTCAAAGCGCTTGTCCAAAGTGTCAAGGACGGCGCGCCAACGCTGCTCATCTGCCAGAGGTCGTACAAAGAAAGCATCCTTGGCAACTTGGAAACGAGCAGGATTCCTCAGTCGAGCTTCGCGTTGTAGTCCGCGGAGAATTGCATTCACGAGTCCTTGGCAGTATTCTCCGCTGTGGCTTGTGTCCTTGCCCTCGATGGGTTTGGTGTACATCTTTTGCTCTGGTGTCAACTTTTGACTCAGCTCTGCCAAAATGGTCGGCGAGTCGGAGATCCATCGATGGGCCTTGATCATAGGGAAGCCATCGGTAGTTTCAGCTCCATATGCACCGGCATCACATACGCTGGCGCTCACATTGTCGAGCTCTGCCAAGGAAAGGATGTCAGGCTCTTGCCAAAGCCTTGATCTCAACACATTCTCACCCAAGAAAAGCCTCCCCTGAGCATGTTGTTCTTTGCAAAGGCCGACAGTGAAGCGCACCAGTTCTCGCTCTTCATCACGAAGGGCTTCCAACTCATGCAAGCGATGCGACCAGTTCATGTTCTCGTTGAACAAGCTCCAAAGGCGACATGGCCACGCCACGTGCAAAAGAAGGGGCTTGTGGTGCTGCAACACATGCTTTGCCAACTTCCGACCTGCTTCCGATGACAGGTCAATTCCTTCTCGAAGATCGAAGGGCTGGATGGCGTTGAGGCCAAAATGGAATGCAGTCGATGTCAAACGCGCTGCACCTGAAAAGAGTTCCAACAGGTCGATCTTCGAGTCATACTTTACAATGTTGATATAGGCAGGAATTTTGTCATACGTGGCCACCTCATTCTCGTAGAGACGTTGGTGATGCCGAAGGTGTCCGGTGAGCCACGTGTAGCTGCCTTTCTTCATATCAGATCCCATGCGTACTCGTCCACTGAGTCCTCCTCTACTAACTGCTCCTTCTCGGGTGTCTGGAATAGCTCGGAGTCCTCCTCCTCTTGGGGCATGAACTGCGACGTCGACTGGCCATCTTGCTGATGTTGAAGTACTGGGTCTTGGATTTGGCCCGAGGTGCCATCAAAGGAGGTCCCAGTGGTACCATACTTGAGGACGCCGATGTGCTCGTCAGTGGAATCGGTGGCTTGTCCGCCACTGCTCGTGCCTCTGCTGTTGAAGATGGCATCATAACCACCGATGAGTTCTCCGAAGAGGGCAATGGCAGCGACAAGGGTTTTCCGAAAGGTGCTTCGTCCCATGCCTGCTTTTTCTCGTTCCATGTCCACTTCATGCCGCAGTCCCGACACTTTGCATACCGGCCGTGCTTGTTGCCGCTTCGTTGAATCATCTGTGCCGGATGCTTGCAGGGCTGCATGGCAATGTCTTGCAGGCTCTGGAACGTGTCCACATTCATAGGATCCTGGTGCGCAATCCATCCCCTTGGACGGATACCCAAGTTCGTGCAGCGCAGCATGAACCTCACCAGGGTGATCTCGAAGTCGATGAATGCCAGGGCTAGCCGCCGCCATGCTTGCAACCAAGGAGGAGGAGCTTGCCGAGGCATTGGAGGTTGAGGCCTGAAGGTCAAAATCCTTGATGGCCGCAGATTGCTGCGAACAAAGGATCAACTCAGAATCTGGATCTTGCCAAACGTCCTCTTGACTCAACTGCTTCCAAACATGTGAGGTGTGAACTTGTGCAGGAAACAAATCAATGCGCACTGCCAAATGACCATCAACCTGAACGATCGGAATCGTACACCCAAGCGCCTGGCATACGAGCTGCTGGCTTGGAAGATCGATGATCGCCTCAAGCCGGTGTGTGAGCAGGTTGTTACTAGCCAGCAAGGGGATCTTGTTGTTGTCATTGGTGCGCAGGACGCTGGTACCAACCAAACAAAGACCCTCAGGTGTGTGGTTCAACCCGGCGGGGATATAGGCATGCTTGAAGCTGTATTGTGGCTCACCATGACCGAATTGGAAAGCTTCTGACTCGTCTTGTTCCTTCAGCTTCAACCGGTGCTTGCTGAGGGTTTTGGTGTGCAGTTCGAGCCATGATGAGGAGCAGCAAGTACGCTGACATGCAGTATCTAAAACCATATACCCATTGTAACTGGCGAGGTTGGACATCAAAACCTGGGGAACGTTGGTTGAAGGTGCCCTGCATGGAGACGAGGATGCTGTGACAAAAGTGAAGTATGTCCCGAAAAGCTCTTGTTGATGAGATTCTTCATGAGGCTCCAAACAGGTTTCTTCTTTTGTCACACCATCCGCAAACTTCACCGCATACACCTTTTTGCTGTTGGCGCTCTTCGTGGCGTCTTTCGACTTGGTCTTGGCTTTGCCAGAACCTTTGGGAGGTGCGGCTGATGAAGCCTTCTGTGCATTGGGCGGTGGTGCTCCTTGACATTCTGGATCGCCTTTCCAGTGCCCAGGCTCACCGCATACGGCGCAGTGACTGGTTCTCTTCCGATCCTGGATGGATCGTTTGCCGGTGTACTTCCGGCCAAGGGTGAGGCCCTGAAGTCGACGGGCCGTCACTGTGAGGCATTGGATCACCTCTTGTAGGCCGTCCTCATCTTCTTCGCCTTGTTCAGGGTCTTCCAAGGCTTCTTCCTCGTCATTGAACTCTTGTGCATCTTCGTCGGCAGCTTCTTCACCATCGAATGGCTCTGCATCTGAGGGCTCGGCTGCCTCTTCGTCGTCCTCTGGGATGCTCTTGACATACTCAGTGACATAGGTCTGACGAGGTCTATTCTTGCCTTTGTGGCTGCCTTTTCCTTTTCCCTTGGGATGTGTTGTACGATCATCACCACCTCGATCGCGATCTCGCCCAAAGTCGAACTCTCGGCTGAACACGACAGGTGGTGTCGGCCTGTGGTCGGGGAACTGGATGATTGCAGCTTCTCTCACCTTGCGCACATCAAGGTCATTGCCAGCGGCGGTCAACAGAAGTCGCTGCTGGTCCAAGGAAATTCGCATTCTATCCATGAGGCGGCTGCCTCTGCTTTCCACATCGTACATGGACTCGATGTTGATCTGGACAGATCTCAGGTTCCGCTCGGTGCGAGCATACCGATTGCAGAAGCTCCTGATCGTCTCGCCAGAGAAACGGTTCAGCTGTTCGAACTCCGACAAATAACGACGCTTCAAATAGATTGCACGAGTCATCAACGGGGTGCGCAGAGAGTCCAAGATGAAGTCGATGCCGTCCTTGTGGTTGATCAAGGACAAATCTGCATGCTCCAGTTCTTCTTCCGCCTCCCCTCGGAGGCTCACATACAGGGCCATGGCAGCTTCGTTGGCAGGTAGGTACGATTTGATCTGTACCTGCCATACGCGGACCTTGCGCTCCCATTTGGTGAACGCTCGAAGATCTTCACGGCTGTAGGACCAGGAAGGAGGGCTCGGAGGTGTGCCTCCACGATACTTCACTCCCGGCTCCGGCCCTTTGCGGGAGTTCCAATGCGAGCTGCTGCTTGAAGAAGGTCCTCCTCCACCATCGCCACCATCAGGTGGCAGGTCAGGGCCTGCGAAGGGCCTATGGCCAGCACTGCCTGCTCCAGATCCAACTCCTTTGCCACTTCGTGGTACGAGGGGACCAGGTGATACTTGAACACTGTGTGATACTTGAGGAGCAGGAGATACTTGGAGGCCTTGAGCTCTGGTGGAACCAACAGGTAGGTGAGGACCAGGGCGTACTGGAGGATCAGGTGGTTGTTTATCACCCCTTCGTTCTGCACGGCGTTGTCGCCGACTCTTCTTCTGTGGCACAGGCTCCAAGGTTTCTGGATCGACCTCAGGGTCGTTTGTCATCAGGCTCTCGGAACCTGCTTCGTGTGCCTCGGACCAATCGTCGGGAGGTCCGAAGTCCCATGCATGACGATCGGAATCGTCTCGAGCTGGGGTCCACGAAGGCGTACTCGGTGAGGACAGCGTCCTTGGTGGAGTCGATGAAGGTGGAGGCTCAGGCGGGTCAGGATGAAAGGTCCAGCTGTACGAACTAGATGAAACACTTTCATACTCAAAGCTTCCACACTGCACGCAACGCCAGCTATCAAGGGCTGCAGAGTAAACAAACCTATCATGGTAGCATCTGGTGCACTGCCAGCGAGGTCCTGGATCGTCTAGGCTCTGTGAGGGAGGTGTCCAGGGCTCTGAGGATTGTGCAGGAGTGTGATCGAGATCGAAACCTGAAGCAGCGTCCTCGGCCATCTGTCACCTTTCTCTCACGGAGCCCCCGTAGGGGCTCCGCTACCAACACGACAAAGTTCGTGCGGTAGCAACTTCTCGATTTGTGCGGTCGGCTCGATCGACCTAAAACACAGCCATGCCCATCGCGCGCGCTTTTCTGAGGGCGAAACAAAGCGTAAGGCTCAGTGGCCAACTTGGGAGTAAGGGGCCACAGAATGGAGAAGCTGGTGCGAGGGGGTCCGTCACGTGTCATGAAGCTCGTGAATTTCACTTGCATCGTAGTATCCAAAACTTGTAGAGAGGGGTCCAGCATCCGCACG
This sequence comes from Durusdinium trenchii, assembly GCA_963970005.1. Lineage (NCBI taxonomy): Eukaryota > Dinophyceae > Suessiales > Symbiodiniaceae > Durusdinium > Durusdinium trenchii. The sequence goes on from CAXAMN010003947.1 coordinate 315,808, forward strand.
ACCCAACCGAAGAGTGAAGAGTGCAAGCAAACCAAGCAAGCAAGCCAGCCAGCCAGCAACCAAGCAAACCAGCAACCAAGCAACCAAGCCATGAATCAACAAACCATGGTGAGTTGAATGATGTTGAATGTCCAAATCGCAGCTGGGTCCTGATCGTCCGGTTGCCGGCCACATTGATCTGCGGCGCCTGAGGCGATCGAATCCCCCCCCACGACGGCCGTGGAGCCACTGGAGCCATGTGGAGCCATCAGGATGGTCCAGGTGTCAGACTCCGAAGAGGAAGAGCTTTTGTGAGAACAAACGTCTTGAACGACTTGGTGGACAAACGTCGAGAAGAGAACCTGAAAGCTCGATTTGAGCATCGTGCAAGATCCTGAAAGCTCCTAAAACCACCCTAGAATCGCCAGAATCCGTCTAGGAGTCTAGGCAAAGCTTGACTCAAAACCCCCAAAGCACTGAGGATGCATGACTATGTATGACAGCACAGTGGCCCATCAAGCTTATCTACAATACTCAAACAACTTCCGAACCCCCCTTCCTCCCCTTCCTCCCAACCCACTGACCCACTGCTGCGACCGCGCAAAAGACCAACGCCTTCTCCACCTTCAACGCGCTGAAGCCGCCGCCGGCCAAAGCCCGCCGCTCGGCCAAAGACTTCCCCGCCATCGCCCGCGCGCGGTTGGCCTGGGGCGGCCCGGCGTTGGGCCAAAGCACCTTGAGATGACACACCAGACCTCTTGGAAGACCAGGTGTTTGGCAAGGATATGGAATAGAATGAAATCCTATCTCTAGATCATCGGATTTCAGGTGCCTCGAAGTGAGTCTTCTTCACAAGCACCCCCAGCCAGTCCGATTGACATGGACTCAAAACACCTTCCATGTACACGTAGGACCTTGAACAGACCTGCTTGGGCGGTGTTTGCATTTGGAAGATCAGCTAGGCACTGCGGTTTCAACTCAAGAACTCTCTCTCTCTCTCTCCTCTCTCTGTGTTCACCAAACATCTAAGGTGCAAAATGACAGAAAGCAATAGCAAAGGCTTGGAGGACTCGCCGGAACTCCTTTGCTCCCCCGTTGAAAGAAGTATGGATGTTGCATGATATCGCCAGCTCCTTCTCTCCCTCCAAACCCCTCCCGCAACCCCTGCCTAACGCGCGGGCGGTGAGCCGTGTACTACGGCTCCAGCGAAGAAGGAAGGGCCAGCCAAGGCAGGTGAGACTGTCTGTGTCTGCTTGGCTCAGGATTTATGACATGATCACAGGCAGGTCCATGCAGGTCAGTGGAGGGTAACTCGGCGATGGTGCGATGATGAAACTGGATGAATTCATCGGTGGTGAGCTTTTGTGGCAGTGGATCTAGAGCGAGAAGCCATGCGCTTGATCCCAGTGAGCGTGCAGACGGCTTGAGAACCTGTTATTTGAAGAAGATCAGCGGGATTCGATGTCCGGACCATCGAACAGAGTTTAAAGGATTTTGCAGTTCAAGGATGGCGAGCTATCAGCTCCCTGCGAAGGCTCATGTTAACTGGACACCAAGACAACGGAAAAATCACCCTGGACCCCATCTGAATGCCAGCATTTTGTTCGTGCTGGCGACACAATTAAGCCATCAGCATTCCAAGCCGGCGTCTTTGGCCGCTGCAGTTGCTGGGCATTGACTGACCAGCCCAAACCAACACGGCCCACTTCACGCTGTAAGACGAGGCCATCTTAGAAGAAGGTGATGTTCCCACAAACACAAGGAGGGCGAAGTTGGTTTGGGGAACCTACACTGTTTGGTCTGGGACTCTTTGAATCGCCAAATGGACCACGAAACCAATGGCGTCTTTTCTAGTCTTTCGACCAAGTGCGTCAGAAGACGCAAACTGCAAGCTGTAACTCTAGAGTGGAACATGCTCAAAAAACCACTGTGTGTCTGCAGCAAGTCTGTGTTGCGGGGTTGATATCGAGAGAAAGCTTAAAGAACCATCTCAAACTCATTGAGCTCGCCGCCCAATCTGCAAATCCACGCAGGCCTCCTGTCGGCCGCCTCCAGGCTCATGCCGGCCTGGGAGTCAAAATCAGATGGTGTCATATCTGACCCACCTCCAGAGAGAACATGTTGTTGTGACCAGGACTAAAGTGGCACAGAGTGGGAAATGATGTGCTCTAGACTCTAGACTTACAGGCGTCTGTGGCTGTGGATATCCAGGTGCCTCGGGTTAAGCTGGAAAGATCTTGGAAGGCCAAATGTGAACTCTGAGTCCCTCATCTGCAGGCTGCAGGCGCAGAGGCATCTGCTTTTCCACTGTTTCTGCCGGCGCAGGTGGCCCTTGAAAACAGGACCAACCTGTCGTGCTCCCGGTGGGTGAGGTCGCCCCTACCAAAGAGCATCAAGAAAAGGCAGACCGCAGCACCGATGAAAGCTCATGCTGCCTCAAGTTTGTCCTGCGCATCACAGCCAAGCTTGAGCGAGGGGATGTGTCCGCGATCCTAGGGACCCACCAGTCAGACCCCAAGAGAAGGATTCAAAAAGATTCACCAATTGGTTGGGGTCCTTGACACAGTGGTTTTGAATCTTGGAAGTGTTTCTTCCAGAAAAAGTATGTTCAAGCACCAAATGGAACCTCAACGCAAATTGAAAGCTACGCAATTCAAACAGGCAAAAATTCAGCAGACCAATCTTCGAAGAAATGGATCTAGCTCAGGACCTGAAATGCAGTGTGGGTACCTTTGAAACGGATCCAAACTCGAAGGAAACTTGTGTTGAATAAGCCACTGGCGCGGATTCTCTCGGTCCCATTATCACAATTCTCAATATGTTGGACCCCCGCCCCATCCTGGGTCTTGGTCTCAAAATCGCTGCGCGCGTGTCGATTGTGAAGCTGTTGTGATTTCTCGCCGAAGGGGCGGTTCACCATGACGCCGCGCTTCCTCGTGCAATGTGAAGTTGTGTTTTTGGCAAAAAAATGTTGTGTCGACACCCCCATGCAGGAGAACTGTTCGGCCACCTGGGCGAACTTTCGAAACATGGTGAATGGTAGAAAAGCCCGATTGTAAAGAATTATCTTAAGAATCATAAGTGTGTTGCATTCGTCTCATTTTTCTGAATGAAAACTGAGGGGTTTTATCTCCAACATGCAGACACAATATGAAGATTAAAGGGCCATATGAAGAAGAGAAAAAAGGACCATATGCTCATTCTACGAAAATATGCGGAAACAGTTGAACTTCAATCCCCGCATTTCAGGTAGAGGCTACGAACCCAACAAAACAAAATTGAAAAATACAGCCTTGAAATACACCTAACTGGCCCTGGTTCCCAAACGGCATACTCAGATGAGGGCCACAATGCAAATAGCACCAACCAAGGTAATTGAATTTTGAATCACGTTGTCCTTCTATATTTTTTCTAGCATTTTCGCGAGTTTGCTATCTTTGTGAGTTGTGGCAAAACAAAAGCAAGGGCTGCATTTTTGAAAAGACACAAGTCAAAAATGTATTCTTAAAAATACCACTGGGGAAATTGATGTTCCCGTCGTACTTCTATGTACTTTTCATACTTTAGTCGTAATTTTATCACCCTTAGGCTGGACCATGGAACTGGGGAACCAAAGTTAAACGTCACACGCTACAATGACAAGTAGCTTGCTAACAAGCCCGTACCAGGAAATGCGACGGCGGTTAAAATCTGAGACCTGTCTTGAATCAACCACAGCCAGAAGGTGTGAAGCCCGTCGGCGTGGCACGTCCATCGTTGATGGACCGGCCTTGGAAAGGGGAATGGTCAGACCGGTGAAGAGGATCTATTGGAAAGGGACTGCAAATCGGTCCATATAAATTGGTTTGTTCGCGTGCGCCTCGCCACGGCATCGGAATCGTTCCATGGGCTGGGGCTCGCTTTGATCTTCACGCGCAACCAGAGCCATTCGCAGACACACTCCACGCCATCTGCGCCGCGCTGGCCGCGGTTGAGCTCGGCCGCCTTCAAAGCTGGCGCAAGTCACAAGCTAGGCCAGACAACCAACAGCGGG
>CAXAMN010003947.1:321078-357407 GCA_963970005.1 Durusdinium trenchii
GTGAGTGAGTGAGTGAGTGAGTGAGAGTGAGAGTGAGAGTGAGAGTGTGAGCGTGAGTGTGAGTGAGAGTGAAGTGTGAGTGCGAGTGGGAGTGGGAGTGAGTGCGAGTGTGAATGTGAGATTGAGTGAAGAATGAGTGTAAAGGAGGAAGGCCTCCGCGTCCATCGGCAGGGCTTGTGCGTTTGATATGATTTCCGAAGGTGTCTAGCACAAAAAGTTTCCTATATAGTGGGTTTTTGTGGGCGGCCCGTTGACATACGGTGACTGTTGGAAACGCTCTGTCCTCAGCACCGTCTCCGCGCTGTTGGGCTAGCCGCAAGTAGACGCTGCAGCACTGGCCAGCGTTGCATTCGGCGGCGCTCTCGCAGGATCGCCGCCAGCAAGGCGGGGCGCGCCGGATCCCGCGGCCGCTCTCGAATGCCCGGACTTCCTGCGACAAGCTTTCGTTGCAGGTGAATTTGCAGAACTTAAATGTTTCTTTGTCCGAAGGCTCCTCCTGTGCTGCCGGGGCGTCGCGCTGCCGCCGCACCAGCGGGTGTACCTACCTGCTCTGGCCGTACCTGGCCTCTGCTCTGGTACACCCGAACGCGCGGGTCGCCCGGAGGCGTGCCAGCCGCCGGGCTCGTCCTGGTAGAGGAGGGCATCCAACCGACCCGCCTGGAGTTGCTCGTTGACCCTGGCCAAGGCTTGCAATGCCTCAGATTGACAATTGAGTTCACTGCCTACCTGTTGTTGCTACTGCGCAGATTTTGGATCAACGATTTGTTTGTCGGTTGGTTTGCATCCAAGAAGCCGAGTTGGCTTCGCGGTCGGCTCGTGCCAGGTCCCGGTTCATCAGCTCGACTTCCGCGGGGCCTGGGCATGTCTGTGGCTTTTGTTTCAATGTTTTGGCGCTGGGTGCCCCGGCTAAAACGTCGAGATCACCTCGCGGACCTCTTGGCTGTGCGACCCACGGCCTTAGTCAGTCCGCAGTGAACTTGACGTTTAAGATTAATTAGTTCTTATTTTGTGAGTTGCGTGCGTTTGCGGCCAACGGTAGAGCTTGCCAAGGGAACCTGGAGCTTGAACCCCCGAGGATCTCCTGGCAAGCGCGTCTATCTTCGAAAGACGATTCTAGGTTCAGAGAAGATACTTTGAGCTATTCGAAATGGGGTTTTTGCGCCTTGCTTGCCCGTGAGGCGCAGGCGGAGCAGGGTCAAGACCACCCTGGCATCCTGACAAGATGTCTAGATCTGTGATTCGAGGTTCACAAAGTACTGCGCCTGCCGCCTGCCACGAAATCTGCATCTCGAGGTTCACAAAGCGCTCTGCCTGCCACAAAATCTGCACTTCGAGGTTCACCAAGCGCTGTGCCTCCCACGAAATCTGCACTCTCTCACTCTCACTCACACTCGCACGCACACTCACTCTCCCACTCCCACTCACAGCCGCACTCCTCACACTTCGAGGTTCACCAAATGCTGTGACTGCCACAAAATCTGCACTTCGAGGTTCACCAAGTGCTGTGCCTGCCACGAAATCTGCACTTCGAGGTCCACAAAGTGCTGCACCTGCCACGAAATCTACGCCTCGAGGTTCACAAAGTGCTGCGCCTGCCACGAAATCTGCACTTCGAGGTTCACCAAGTGCTGTGCCTGCCACGAAATCTGCACTTCGAGGTTCACAAAGTGCTATTCTTGCCACGAAATCTGCACACTTCGACGTTCACCAAGTGCTGCGCCTGCCACGAAATCTGCACTTCGAGGTTCACCAAGTGCTGCGCCTGCAAACGAGCCACATGCCCAAAAGTCACGATTCACTGCACCTGTCACGAAATCTGAGCTCCTCGACGATCCGCTAACGGTGGCGTAGCCAAAAACAAGTATCATTCATGCCGACCCCACAAGTGGCGGACAAGACACACTGCAGGCCGCTCTCCAATGCGCTTGGACCACGCACACACGTTTTTGTACTCCTGGTCTGGCTGAGCTCGTTGTGGTTTTTTGGAATCCAGCAGCAAAACAAGGCGCCCAAAATCGCTGATCGGTTGTCATGCTGATGCTGTCATCTCAAATCAACTGTAAACTGCAAGTGCAATCCCTTGCCCTAAAAACAACCCCCACATCAGGGACTCAAAGTTGAGCAGTTTCACTACTAAACCAGAGGTTCTGTAGAGGTGAGATTCACAGGAGAAGGAATTTGATCGGAATTTCCCGTGTCTCCTGCACTTGCAGGAACTCTGCCGCTTCTCCGTAGATCTTTCCATCCACTAGCCAGCCAATCCAGGGCCAAATGGCCATGTCAGCAATCGTGTACCTCGATCGACAAGAACAATGACGGCTCCATGTACCCCAAAGCAACATAGCCTCCCCCAGGCGGCTCGAAGCTTCCCAAACTTATGACACCTCATGTCATCAAACGAAATGAAGTTTGCTTCGGACACTTCTCGAAACCATAGATGCTTGCCTGCTATATCGGGGACACACCTGTATGACCATGTATGAGCATGAAACCAAAGTATAGGCTAAAATTTGCTGAATTCATGACTTTAATGGTACATCTCAACATATCTCAGTCGTGTTCCTATTCTATCCAGGACTATATACCTATATATATATATCCAATTAGATAGTAGCCTAGTGGGTTCCTTTCCCAAGCAAGAGAACGCTTAATAGAGGGGTGGATCTGCTACCATATACCTATTGGTCGTTTTTCATTTGGGGTCTATATATCCCCTCTATAAATCAGCCCACCAAGGGCATAAGTGAGGCCATCGATGCACATTCGTCCAGCGACTGGTCACCGCAGACGTACTGCTTGCTTCCCTCGCCGAGGTGTTTGTCTAAGACGTCCAGCAGTCTCTTGGTCTCCATGGCATAGCGGTTGATGGCATACTCGATCCTGGGAGCGGAGTATGAACAGTTGAACTTCTGACCGAGCTGCTCGCGGAGCAGGGGGACAGACATGGCTTCGGATCGAGTGACTTGGCGCCGCACAAAGGGGGGAAGAAACAGATCGCAGTGGAGCTACTATATATATATATATATATATGCCGCACAGCGTTACGAGTTCACATGAGTGAAAAGAAAGATACTACACCGGCATAGACCCCAGATAGCAGCTAACTCAAAAAGGGAAGCGGGGAAGCGCATCTTTTCCTCTGTGCCCAGCGAGCCCGTGAGGCAAGTGGGGAGACAAGGCAGCAGCGGCACAGTAGGGGCACAGCAGCCACACACAGCAGCGTCAAACCAAAACGGAATACAGGCACCCAGTCATTGAGAAGTAAGAACTCCTATAGCCTATAGCTATCGCTATCTGGGGGAAAAGGCATTTGTCAGACATATGACATAATCGCGTATGATTCTGTATGATGTAGAATGCCTTCCAAGATGGTGAAACGTCTCAACGTGTCGCAGCAAACAAGCGTCTTGACAGGCGCATAGTGATAGAAGTGTCCGAAACCACCACCAATGAAGGGCGCGCTGCCCATCTGCCACATGAGCCAGCTCTGGCACTCGGCACCTCAGGACCGGACGCCACTGGCACGAGTCCTCGTCCACACCTGGCGAAGCATGAACTTTGGTTCGGTGGACATGGTGCCAGGGGCCGCAAAGTCCATGAAATCCTCGTTCTACGTAGTATCAAAAAGGTACTTTGAAGAGGGATGACTGGGATGACGACCCAAAAAGAGCTGCTGAAGGCACAAGACCGTTATAGAAACTCTACTGCAACAGAAGAGGTTTCTACTGCCCAAATGTATATCCTGCCATCTGAGGGTCATCTACTACCTTGAACATTCTTTAGCTACTGGGGAACAAATTGTTGCAGTGCCGATGGGGAAAGACCTGCGTTGGTGAGATTGCAGTGACTGAGTCGCTCGATGTGCAGGCCCACGCACCTCGAAAATTGGCCTCCAGTCCCTACACTTCTCTTTTAGGTTCCCACGAACTTCTGGCTCACCAAAACGAACCAAGTGCAAGTCATCATCGCTTTGGAGTGCTTTCTTGCATTTAGCCGCACCTGTCTTCAGGTGGTCTCAAATCATGAACCAAGAACTATGTGTCTTCTTCCAGGGCACGTGCGGGGTATTCCTTCGGGAAGAACTTCCCGTCTTTATCAAACTTGTCAGCCAAGTAGAGCATGATGGAGCCCGACTCGAAAACTCTCACCTTCGATTCACATGGCACACATGGCGGAGCAAAGACATGTTTTGATGGAATCTGGTGGATGTAACTCGGCGTCGCGTGGCAATAGCCACATCCCACCTCACGATTTTGAAGAAAATCGCGGTTCGTTTGTCAACACTCCAGACAATCTTGTCGGAGATCCCCGTCACATGATTCAGATAGTTTGGTCTAGTGGCATGATTCTAGCTTAGGGTGCGAGAGGTCCTGGGTTTAATTCCCAGAACAGCCCTAGTCCGACTCAAAATGTCAACTCTGAAAATAAGGTCCCAAACAAACAGAAAGGGTGTCTTTGAAATGTTACACTGGCCTCACTTTTCTATCTACAAGCCATTTTGGAGGTGATTGGTCACGTGACGGTCCCATGCTCTTGCTGTGCTTGGCACGTCCAAGAGCAGGCACGGAGCACTCAGCGTTCGGTCGCGGGGCTCCGGTCCCCCAGAGGCCGCGGAGCTCGGGTCCACGAACGGAGGTGTCTTCCCCCCCCCCCACCGGATCCCACCGGCTTGTCTTTGTCGGAGTAGTCCATCATCGCAGGGATCTTGGAGTTGGGGTTCACCGAATGGAAGCCTGAGGTAAACTGCACGCCGTTAATGGGGATGAGCCAGGCATCGTACTCGAAGTCGGGGAAGGTCTCCACCAACTCCTGCGGTTGGAAAAATGCTGGAAAAGACATGGAAAACCCTTAGTCGAGACTGTTTGAGATTTATGTCCACTTGATCTACTGGTGAAGATTTCATGAGGTGTCCTTCCTTGAGGCATGCTCCCATCTATTTGTGGCTGGACCGACACGAACCACGAGGCCATGCATGCGTGTTGTTGCATGAGAAGCCAAGGAGAAAAGAATCAAAAGCAGGGACCCAGGGACTCTTAGAAACCAACGACTCTTAGAGACTGTTCTGTCTATGTTGCAGGCACAAGATGTAGCCGTTCTGAACCACTAGACAGCAGGTTTTTTGGCAAACGGCTTCGGGATCTGGTGGTTTTCACGCTTCTCCTCCAGGAGGATGGTCACCTTGACCCCGTTCCTGGGCAGGGAGCATGAGCAGCTGTTGGCAATGTCGGGCTCGGGAAATGTTCACTGAGCAGAAACAAATGGACCTATGTAATTACAGAGAGGGAGGGAGGGAGGGAGGGAGGGAGAGGGAGGAGGGAGGGGGAGGGAGGGAGGAGGGAGGGAGGGAGCGAGCGAGAGAGACAGAGAGAGAGAGAGAGCGCGAGAGAGTTAAGATGGCTTATGTACATGGTGTCTTCTCTTTCCAGGTTGGTTCCTTGTCCCAAACGATACATACTGTGAGGTTTGGGGAGAATTTGTGCGGCAGAGCTTACTGAGCCCTCTGAGGATGCCACGGAGTTCCCATCGAATACAGCTGGATCTTGTGCTCGCCCTTCTCTAAGGGCTTGTCCTCCGCTGTCGTGCTGCTGCCAAACAAATTGTTGGATCCCCAAACTGAACAAGATGAGGACGAGTTTGGGGTGTCTGCGCTGCGCAGCTCCATGCAACGCGCGTCACGCAAAACAAGTTTTGGATCTCCGAAGTGACATCGCTTCTCCCGTCCTCGCCCCAGGCGCCGGCATAGGGCCGATTGGTGCCGCCGAAGGTGCCGCCCTGCTCCTTGTACTCCCAGACCTGGCGATGTTTACAGTTGAAAACCCGAAATGACATGATTTTAGATTTAATTCTAATAGATTCTTGTTACTACTAGTAAGGCACCTGTTACTACTAGCGTGGCACTTGTTCCTAATAGCTTCTTGTTACTACTAGTAAGGCACCTGTTACTACTAGCGCGGCACTTGTTACTACTAGCTATGAAAGAATGAAGTGACCCAGGAGGCGACCAACAAATGTGTGTTTGGTGTCTACCAAAGATCCTGTGCTTCATCGAAGGGTTTGGGGTGCTTGGTTTTTTCAACCCAGCCGATCCGGTGAGTCCAACAAATCGCCTCTGCCTCCAAAATTAGGGCCTCCCAGGAGCTGTCTTACGTTTTTAAAACGAGAAGCAACCAGCGCTGCCATCCGGGCCGCGCTTGGACCGCATAGAGTCGGCGATATAAAACGAGAAGCAACGTCCTTTCACGACCCGATTTTGGGGCGTTGCTGGTGGCCACCTCTGGTCCAAGAGTCTGACTCAGCCGGACCGGTCAGTGCGACAAAGCGATGCGATCGGGGCGACGGTCGCGGTCGGCACAATGGTTGGCACACCTGGGATCAGCAACCTTCTTCCCACTGGGCTCCATTTTTTGTGGACTTCACTGGGATCATGGTGGTGCAGAAATGCGGCCTCCTAGTTCTTCATCAGTTCACATGTCTGCACGATGTTCACCCAGCATCACTCAACGGCTCCATGTTCGGCTCACTCCAATTCCAATCCCGAAGGGCTATACAATATGTAGTTGTTTCGGAGCTTCCAACGTTTGGGTTTCCAGCAATGACCCCGGTTCTGCTACAAGCACCTTTGGCACCACATAGTCCGCTGGCAATGACGGTTTCTCCTTTGCAACGCTTCTTGGACAAACACCGGCCCCATGTCCAGTTGCGGGCCACGAGAAAAGAAGTGCATTCGGCACAATCAAAGGTCTTGCCAGCCATCCAGGTTGGAGTAGGGTCTTTCCATGGTCGGAAGTTTCTTAGTGGTGGAACCAAGTGGGACACCCCCCAAAGAAACCTCGAACACATGACACAGACCGACTCGGCTCCTCTTGGTCAGCACGTTTGGTTCTTTGGAGTTCGAACTCATCCGACGCCCCCACCCCACCGGCCAGCAAAGCTCCTCTGCCATGGTCGCAAAAGTGACGAAGCTTGAGCTGTAAACTGCTACGTACTACAAAGAAAACCTCTTGTTCTTTAGCAACGCTGTCATAGACGTGCAGCAGAAACGATTGAACGTTGAAGACGATCAACTTGGAGGCTGCAGCAAACTTTCACAAAGGCAATGGACAACCATCTTCACGGATTTGTGCCTGTCCAAAGTCTTCCTCCAAACGCTTAAGGACAAAATCCCACATTGCCTATCTGCTCTGCTCATTGTCCAGAAACCCAAAGTCGCCCCCATCGACCGAAAGCCGAGCCCGCCACGTGGTCAAATGTGCCTGTGTAGCATGATCTCCGCAGGAAATGGATGGTTTCTTTGCACACGTGGCAAAACTCCTTCACTCTCAACCAGCGACCAAGACTACCACCTGAAGCAGTTCCTTGCCTTTGGCGTCGGCAAGTTCGGAGGGAAGCTCACAGCCCCTCGTCGGAGTCAACATTGCTCAAAAGCAACTAACAATGATCACTCTTTTGAAAAAAACATGCAAAAAGCTGCATGGCTAGCGGCAGCTTCCAGCAAGGTGTTTCACTGGGCAGAAACAGGAACTAGAGCACTTTCCACTGAGATTCGCACGTCCCAGCGACAGGGGAGAGACACCCTGCACAGAACAACACGCGGCTCCACAAGGAAAATGCTAGTGTGACTCTTATTTTCACACCATGCGAATCAGTCACCTCCTCTTCACCCAGATGTTTGCAGAGCAACAGAACGGCACCCCAAAAATACCCAGCCTGTCCCAGGATGGAGGCCGGCGAAGGGTAGGGCCTGAAAGAGAGGCCCGAAGCCAAGCAAGATGCCCTGGGGATTGGAATGGCCATCTCTGGGGCTTGCGGATGGGATGTTCCTCAATGGGGTTTAGGAACCCAGGGAAAAACGGACATCAACGGAAGGGTTTATCAGTGTATATGTGTGTGTGCTGGACATCAGTGTGTGTGTGGGTGCTGGAAAGGGGTGACAACTTTAACTGGGGATTCCAATTCATCTATCTGCGCCACAAGACTGTGACATTTGTTCTTGCACCGTCCGAGCTTGGGCAAAGCCAAATGCAGTCTATCGTCTGCCTTCTGACTGAAGTCTGAAGTGTGCCCAAAAACCACCCAGAGATGGCTGCAACTTGCCTAACTTTAAACTCCAAAGCCACTAATGCATGATGTCTTCGCAAAAAAATAACATCATCAATGCATCCCCAATACATCCCACCAAATCCCAAAATGGTCCGTTGAAGCAGTTTCCGTCATCGTTTCGTCCCCCAAACCGCCAATCACCTCCTGCGGCGTCCTGCCATGTTCTGCTCGTCTTGGTCTCGGCTTCCCGGCGAGCCAAAGGCGCCCACCTGGCGCTGGGTCCGTTCAACGGGCCGTGAATCCAAAGAAAGCAATAGGGGAGGTCCTCGAGGAAACTAGTTGGTCCTCCCAAACCGGAACAAAAAATAGATCTTAGATAATTAGAGAAACTCCTCCCTTGGTGGTCTCTATCTATCTATTGGAACTCTCTCATGTCCGTCGACGCACCTGGTTTCTTGAACTCAAACTCATTGGTTGAAACGACAGCGATCGCGGCAACTGTTTCGCAGCGATCCAAAGAGATGTAGGACATCCAGACCACGTAACTTGGATCGCTGCTAAAAACATGTATATACATACATAGCTTTGAAGGTGTGGGAAAGAAACGACCAAATGATGTAAACTTGTGAGACCTGAATGGACCCCTGTCCTAGCATCCAAAGCCTTTTCTGACATGAACATGTCTTCCCTGCCCTTTCTGATACTTTTCTCGTTTTCACGGGAGGAAGAAGAAATCGAGAGGTGGATCTATGACCGCTATGTCAAAATGGTGAGGTCAAGGGACGCAGTAGATCCTTCGCCCTTCATCCTTCATCGGTTGCCCATTTGGCAGTTCCGCCCATCCCACTCAGGCCTGACCATTATCTTGAGACAGCGTCTTTGGCCCGAGACGGTTGATGAGTTTGGTCCGCCGCTGGACCTCATCAACGGTCCACGGAAGTCGCTCTTGAAGTGGGAGGTTGGACAGCCGGTTCATGTGCTTTGTGAGTGCAAAAGTGGGACCCCCCAAAAAGTCCAGCCGGTGACCTAGCCGACCTAAGCTCATGAGGACACTCGCCAAGCCTGGGGTTGCCAAGAATGTCATGTCGTGCTTTGAGTAAACCGGAGTTGACCATATCTCAAGAGCTTGTGAGGAAGAGTGGTCTCCATCCGCTGCACGACTCGTCGCGCAAAAGACGAAGTTGACGGGATCTCTACTCCGCTCGGGCTGCCAAGTCACGTCCTCACTGGGGATAGACTCCCTCATGCCTTCCAGCCTGGCACATGCTCATCATCCTGTGTAAATTAACTTAAATTGTCGTGTTTTTGACATCAACTCCAAAATAAGTCTACAGTGATGATTTGAAAAGCGCGAAACAGAGACTTGTGTCCCACGAAACAAAGGTCATTGATTCATTGATCCAGCACATCCCGAAATCCATGCGCTGGAGTTGTAAACAGGGCCAATGACATGTGTGCTGGACGTCAGACAAACACAGCTCCAAGATCAAAAAGAACATGACCATCCAACCTGCTTAGTAGTACAGTGTTTGTTGCTTCCAATAGGTACGCCCACTTTGTTTATTGTGTTGGACACCCCAAGCACTATGCCTCTGCCGAAAGCACTCCGCAAATACACCACCAGCTCCGTGCCAGTTTCGGTTCGAGGGCGGCCTCTTCCACTCCCGTTCGGTCACCAAAAGCTCGCGTCCCAGCACCTGCTGACGTGCTTGACCCAGGCAACGTCGGAGCGGTGGTTGGGCCCGGCCACCGGGGTCGTGAGACCTCGTCGGTGGGCCCGAGGACTTTCAGAACTCTTTGGGGTGAAAGCAACTTTGAAACAGTTGAAAATTCAGGTGCTTCGGCACTCTAGTCTCTCAAAAAAAGGAAAATAGAAACATACAGTATTCTTCAAGAATCTTAGAAGATTCGTCTATGCACCAGAATGGTACGTAGACCTATTCGGGTCAGAAATCACCCGCGAAGCGTCCGAGTCAACCCTCCGGTGGAGACAGCCGGCGTCTCGCTCCTTTTTCGCCCACGTGGCGCCGGCATGGAGGGTCTCCAGAAGCAGCAAGGTCTCTTCTGCGCGGGACTCCTGCAGCTTTCGGGCGCATGGGGACAAAACCAAACCAATGGGAAAATGCGACAGTTGCCCAAAATCGGAGGATTGGTTGTTCGCGATTAGTCTTTGGTCTTGGTTCTGGAGCCAGCCACACCCACAAAACATCACAAAACTGAAAACGATTTTCTCGCTGCCGCTACCCTCGTTCCACATGGTTGTAATATGACCAACAAAAAGCTCTTCTTTCGCCGCAAGCAGGAATTGGTCCGGACAACGCACGGACCGGAGCAACCCGCTTCGATCCGGATCCGGGGAACCCCGATCTTCCAAAGTGAAGGAGTTTGTCCTCCAAGTCCCAGATCACTGGTTCGAGATCCAGCAGGTTCACGTTCCTCGGATCAGGATGGTTATCCTCACTGTGCCTGGAGGTGCACTTGGGATGGAGCCAACCATGACCGGCCCGGTTCCACCATTGGTGAGGCCTTGAGTGGTGGAACCTGGAAGTTGCTGGTGGAACGTCCTTCTGAGTCAAACGATTCTTGTCGCTTTCCTGCCAAGATCTGCCAAGTGTGAAGCATGCCAAAAACCGGGATACCAAAAAAGAGCAGTGTCTTTTCAACTCTTCATTGAGAAATCCCGAAAGAGACACGCCCCCACTGCCGACCCAGTTTACGTGGCCAAGCTTCAGCACATCTCGCAAACCTTCACGGCCAGTGCCTGCCACCTGGAGTCGGGGACGCGTACAGAGCAAAACGCTCCGCGCCCTCTACGGCTGCTCCGGGCGCCAACAGCTGAGCTGTTGCTGTAATGGATGGCAGGAAACAGAGGTAAACTTCACCTGCCTTGAGGGGTACCTTGATGATGCCTCAGGAAGAATATCTCCAGTTGCCACCGGACTGCGCCTCTTCGAGTAGGGCCAAACTCCTTCGCCGCGCCGTGCGGCGCTTCGCCAGCTGCGCCAGCGTGCCGCCTCGGGAACAACTGTTCGCCATCGTCTCAGTCAACGGTACACGGTACACATGTTCTGTGCCTCCATCATCTAGCAATGAACCGCAAAATATCTATTGTGAAGAATGAAAAAAGGCCTGGGCAGCAATGCCAGGCCTTTAGGCCACAGGCCACAGCCTATACATCATGGGATTCAATCCTTCTCCAGAAAGTGCGGGAGCTGACCATGACTGAGTGAAGCACCACTCAACTGCTGGGGGTGCGAGGTACTTGCGCCAGATTCAAAACCCTCTTCCGCTTCCATGCTGAAACGTTGGAGTGACCTGCAATACTGAGGCCCCAAACCCAAAGCTCCGCCGCTCTCCCTGGCAGCCCAACACTGCTTTATTCAGGGCTCTCCCTTCTATGTCTTGTGTTTTGGAGCATGCAAGTCTGATCCAAAGATTCTAGTAGCTTCTTGTTCCTAGTAGTACGGCCAGGACCTAGTAGCGGCCTTGCTCCTAGTAGTGATGCCAGGAGCCCCGAACGTAGCGATGCCCTTGTTCCTAGGACTTCACGGTGCTCAGTCTGATCCAAAGACTGGGCGCTCGGTGTAGGTGGTCCGACGTCAGCCCCGTCCCTCGCTAGTGCCTTCGCTCGGACGCAGCTGGAGGATCAATCCTTGGCGGAAATCCGGGTGCTGCACGGGCAGTGAAGCCACAGGAACCCCGACATGAAGCCTTAAGAGCTCTTCTTCAAAACGGGTGCAGAACATCTCACTGGGTGAAGAGCAGAGAAATTCTCTTGAAAGACCCCAAGCTGGACAAGGGAAGAGTCAGGGTTGCAATGGATCCACAGGTGCTGGCCCTCACTTGATCTTTGCAAACCACTTTGCAAACCAACCACTACGACGGCTCCAAAAGGAATGAACCACATTTCTGAATCAAGCAGACAAACAACACCCTAAGCGCTCTCTAGACATGAACATCTCCGAAACTATCGGAGTATGTTCCACATAGCAACCACCATGGTAGAGCATCCTCTTCCAACTCCCTTTTCTGCAGTCCTCCCTTCGTTCCTGCAGGTCCGCGGTCCGAGCGACGGCAGGCCGTTCGCTCCGTTCGCTCCGTCTTTCGGTGAGGACACGAGGCTCGCCTTGGTGGGGCTTTTTGGAGATGGAAGGAAAAATGTCGTGAGTTGGTCCCAATGTCGTGATGCACAGGATGGGTTGCTCCCAATGCTGTTCTTGCTTCGTCTTCTCGAATCTCGCCTTGCTGGATGAAACCCGGAGTCGGTGAAAACACTGGTGCTGAGGGAACAATTTGTACCAGGTTTGAGCTGCTTTGGTGCGAAGAAGCTGAATCTGTTGCCTTTCCTCCTGTCTTTCGCAATTCTCCGGGTTCCAAGACTCACGCTTGCTCTAGCAGCTCAGTCAAGGAGAGCGCGCCTGGAGCCACCTGCCATGAAAAGAAGGACTGGATGTTCACCAAAGACATCTGAACTGCAACAGTGACCGTTTGCTCTTCCCAGTCCAATTAGCATACACCGATCAGCAAAAAAAGGCCTTTATTTTTTTCCTCTTGCTATGAGCAGGCTTGTATGTCTTTCTCAATCTTCTGCCTGTTTTTCTTGTTTAAACCGTTCAAACAACATCTCAGACTAACGCATGCAAGGATGCACTCGCTGATAGGGCAGGTGGCACAACTGCTCCTGAACGAGAAAAATATTGATAGAAAAGAAAAGAGAGAGAAAAAAATAAAGGCGAGAGAGGGAGGGAGAGAGAGAGAGAGAGCGGGGAGCAGGGAGAAATTAAACTCTCTGTGAAAACATTTTTTCTGTTTGGACCTTCACAGCAAAACCCAGTGCAAAATTTCTCTGTTGAATCTGTTGAAGCCAAACAAAACTTGGCAATTCTACATTGTGGACACAACAAAGATCTACCATGTCAACCATAGTTTCACGAGATCCCTTTGCCTACCAACGAAAAAAACATCGATGTAACAGGGGTTGGATCGAGCCAAACAAACTTAGACACAGACTCCAGTGCCTGGAAGCCCTGAAGAAATTCTTCCGATTGCACGGAAGTGGCAACACCTCAATCAACACCATCATCGGTACAAATCATCCCCAACAACCATCCCCACCCACCACAACTCCTTCGAAAGCCGTGTTCGGCCCATTTGCTCCAAAAGGCTCATCACCGCGCCCGCGCCGGAAGACCTGTGCCTCCTGCTACAGAATCACAACTGATCTCCGGCATCATCCGGATTTTTCCAGAGAAGGATCAGCACCCAAGGGGCCCGATACAAGCTTGGAAGCCTCATCAACCGATCTGTTTATATAGTTCAAACCATCTTAGCAAGCAAACCAAGCTGCCAACCCAGGGCGAACAAATCCAATGTGTGTCCTCTGATGCATTCTGGAGAAAATGCACCTATACAAATACATTTTTTTTTTTGTCCGGCTCTTTTGCTGCAGCTCACGAGTTGGGCTCATGCCAACATTGACCTTATGTCAAGAGATGTGGTCGTGGGACATCTTCTGCGCAACTTGTCAGTGAGGAGGATGACGTCTTGCTGCACTCTGGAGCGTGCATGGCACTTCTGACATTCAACCGTGTTCCCCGTCCGATGCATCTGGTGCGTGGAGTGGCCATGCCAGCGATCGCTCGCTAGAGGGCCGTGATGGCAAACCTCCCCCAGGAACCTGTTGAAAATGTCCTCTCCTGCCCTAGCCAGCACGTAGGAACGACAGAGGTTGCAGCGTAAGTACGCTTTCTCCAACCGCAGGTGGTGTGTGCCCGGTTTGGCCTCCCCTTGGGACTCCAGGAGATCGTGTATGATCTCAAAACGGGTCTTCCTCTGGGTCTGACTGGGCACCGCCTGGGCACAAGGTGCAGTGAGGCCATCCTGAAGCTCCTTGATCAACGATTTGGTGTGAAATCGCACTCGACAGAGGCTGCATCGGACTCCTGATCTGTAGACCTCCCATTGGTGGCCATGTGCCTGGGGGTCTTTGAGAAAGCAGGCCAAAAGATCCTTCTTCTGCTGGACCATGGGGATCTTGGAGTTGTCCGCCATGGCTGACTTGTTGTGTAGAAAGTGTTCTTTGCAAGTGAGGAGGATGTTCATCCTGTTGCCTGCGACACTGAGGACATCTCGTGTGTCTTCATCGATGTGCTTCTGTAGGTCAATGATCTCTTCCGGCCTGGCAAGAAGTGCAGCTTGAGTGGCCTTCGCCTGTGTGTCCTGCTGAAAGGCCTTCCTGTTGAGGTTGGAGTCCATCTCACGTCGGCTGAAAAGGAGAAGGCGAACTTGATCAAAGTCTTCATGCTCCAAGCCCGCGCTGAGGTCTGGGAAATGGTCATGAGCCGGCATGAAGGACCAGTTCTTCCAAATGGAGTGCTGAAAAACGGCCACATGGACTTTGTCCCTGATGTGGAGGGAGAGGTGCTTCAATCCATAGAACAAAGCCCTGAGCCTGGTAGCCTTGCCCGGACAGATGCCAGTCAAAGATGCCACTCGTTCTTTGGCGAAGACCTGATGAATGCAAATGGCAAAAACATACCGGCGATGACGAGGGTCACGAGAGGTGGGAGCCACAGCCAGTGAAACCGCATGTCCAGCAGGCAGGCTGCAGGCTTCCAGATCGGCCCAGAGTCCTTCACCAGAGAAAGTAGCCATACCACCATCCTGGATGTAGAAGATGGACTGAGTCATCCCTCGGTTCCAGAGTTCGGGTTCAGTGTTGGCCTGTACGCGGTCTCGCCATTGATCGGGCAGAGGCTGAACTCTTCCTTCCCAGAAGCTGCATTCCCAAAGGAGGTGGGTGAAGGTCAGCTCCACTCCGCAAAGAGGACACTTGCCAGTTTGCCCGTGCAACGTGCCCTGGTGTAGGGCTCGGATGCCGATGGCAATCTTCTCACTCGTCATCTTCTGGAGCGTTTTGCTGACTGACCAGTCCAATTTCCTTTCCAAGTCGTGGCAGCCCTCATACCTGGTCAGGCGCAGCAAGCGTTGCCAGTGAAATTCCTCAGTCAACTTGTGAAGAATTTCAGGCCACAGGGCTTCCAGGCTAATGGTGCAGTCCGGGATGCCGCCATAGCCGGTTCGCTTCCAGAGCTTGCCGTTGGAGATGTCGAAGTCGTAGTCCAAAAGGTAGGCCTGCAGGGCTTGAAGGGGCCCTGTGACAACTTGCCAGCGATGCTTAGCCTTGAGGAGAAGATCAAGTGCTGAGTTCCAGCTAATCCAGAAGAGGTTCTTGGCGCTGTCATCAAAGGAATGCAGGACCTTCCAGACAGTGTGGATGTGTTGCAAGATGATGGAGTCGCCGGGGTCATTCTTGTCGGAGTGGATGTCAAAGACAACATCGACTGAGCCAGAGCGTTGGAGGCCGAGACCTCTGGCAGCCAAGACCCGAAGTTGTTGGCGACGTTGTGGAGCCAGCCCATTTGCCTGAGCGCCCCAGGACATCACGGGGTGGATAGCTCCCCGGTGGAGCCTGTACTTGGTAGTCATGCCCAGCTTGAGACGAAGCATGATCCCAACTCTCCCTCGGCCCTTGAGGAAGCGCTTCTTGATCTGGGTGATGCGTCGTCGCCTGGAGTTGGTGGCATCGATGCCCAGGTCGCGGAGGATGTTGTGGTGCTTGGGGTCATCTTGCCTGAGGAGGGCATCCAAAGCCTTGGCTGATTCCTTGCTGCTGGTGATGAAGCCAGTCTTTTCAGTGTTGAGTTTGAGACCCTCCGCAGCCAGGTTGGCTTGCAGAGTGCGGAAGGCCAGGACCGCCTCTCTTGCCACATAGTCCGGATCCGTGCCTTTGATGTCGTAGGAAACATCATCCACCCATGTCTGAAGAAGGACGGCCGGGTGTTCAAGAACAAGGGCACGAAGTGGGCGGTAAAGCACCAGTTTGGCTATTGCAGGGGCCTGAGGACAGCCCTGGAGGATGCCCTTCTCATAGTACTTGGGATCACCAGCAATGCCCTCTGCCTGGATCAGCCTGGGGCCCGTGTAGAGATCCAGAGCAAGCTTGAGGTGAAGCGGAGGGTAGTCCAGCTCCGTGGCGGGCTCAATGAGATGATCCAACTGCACCGTGTCGTAGAAGCAAGTGAGGTCAGCAAGGCAGGTGACGGTGTGGATGCCCTGATGCTTGCCAATCTCAGCTTTGAGCATTCGACCAACTGCAATGGAGAGGCAGTCTTTGTGTGGCCGAGCATGATCCCATGGCATGTCCTTGTCCAGGCCGAGCTGCCATTTGTGAAGATCGTGCTTGCGATAGCTGTTCCAAAGCCGGTAGATGCAAGAGGTGAGAGCAATAGGCCGCTCAATGCGCTCGTTCTTGGGGATCATGACAATGTTGGTATGCCTCAGCTGTAGAGGTAGTTCGGCTTCCTGTTCCATCTCGGTGAGGAGACTGGCCAGCTTTTCCACCGCAGGGTAGGGTAGGTGGCGAAGAAAGTCATAGGAGATGCCATCCGGCCCCGCTGCTTTGTTGGGGAGTCTTCGCATCAACTTCTGAAGAAGGCTGGAATCGATGGCCTTGGTCTGCTGGGCGTGTGCTTGGGCAGCACGCTTGAGATCAGGTAGGCCTCTGATTGGCAACGGTTCAGTTCGCGGGATCCAGATGTCGCCCCATTGCTGTTCCCTGGCGTGGATGCGAGAGGTGGATGGCAAGTCTTGAAAGGGACGTTGCCAGGCATGGTCCTTCTGACGCAGGCTGCGAAAGAGTCCTCTGAGACCTTTGTCATGGGCCTTTTCCAGCCATTCCCTGAATTCATGATTGGTGGCACTGAGGAGTTGCTCTTGAGCAAGTTGAAGCTCATGTTGAACACGTTGAAGGAGGTCTGAAGGATCCGGGTCGCCACCAAAGATCCACTGGAGCAGCCGTTCCTCAAAGCTGTGACAATCCAGGTCCTGGGAGGCATGCTGTGAGATTCTCGTGGCCATGTCCTTGAGATCTTGAAGCAAACCAGGGTAGCGGCCATGTTGTGCCAGGTTGATCTTGATGCCAAGTTTCTCCCAAAAAGCAGCACTTCCTTTCTTCCAGACTCTCGGTTTGGTGGAGCTGGCAAGAGGGGCCAGACGCAATTGGATCTGGGATCCGCGGCCAGTAACAGGCCTGGTCAAGTGCTGGGTGAGGTACTTCTCGGTTTGGGTGGCCCACCGGGCTAGGTCGGAGCCTAGGCCCGTGATGGTCTGGCCGAGGATGTGGAAGGGGCCATCCTCCTCAGTGAAGCTGGTCCAGAGATGCTTGGGGTGGTAGTTCCGGGCGATGGGCGGAAACCGTTGAAGTTGTTGTACCGCAACCGCTGCTTGAGCACAGTCAAAGTGGAGAGCCAGGGCACAGTGTGGCTTCCATGGGACTTCCCAATCGGCTTCCAAACGAAGAGCAGAGGCGATAGAGGTGGAGGCCAAGATAAAGTCTAGTTGACTGCCCTGCAAGGTGGTCGGCCCTGGCGTAGCTAAGATCTGAGCCCTGAACTTGCTGGGAATGGTGGTGGCCGCTAGGTCTTCAGGAGCTGTCTGCCAATCACCGCCAATGATGAAAGGAGCCTGAAGGTGATCAAGGAATTGCAAAAGTTGCCCCAGAAGATCGGCATTGAGCGGGGATTGAAGCGGTTCCCCAGTGCGCAGGTAGAGCTGGATGAGATAGATCTCCAGGCCTTCTCTTTGCATTACCAGTGCTGTCCAACCATTGCCCTGCTTGGTGTAGGTGTGGGCGTGATGGATGAGGTGTCTGGTGGCAAACAAGGTGAGAAAGCCCCCGGTGGCGCCTCCGTTGCCTGTAGGTTCAGCCTCCACACCATGACATTTCCAGCCCCGGCAGTTGAAGTACTGCAGAGTGGTGTCCAGGGCTTTCCTTTGGAGGTGAGTTTCCTGGAAGAGCATGATGGTGTCGCCTTGTGTCCAGACCCAATCTTGGACCTTTTTCCCGAAGAAGGTGATGTTGCTGAAGGTGATGTGGAGAGTCTCGTGGCAAAAGCGCGGTTTCTTCGGTAGGGATTCGGCCACTTCAATAGCTGTGTCCGGGACCAATTCATCCGTAGGAGCAGCTACGAGCCAGATCTGAGAGATCTCTCGGCGTTGCTGAGAAGTGAGTTGAGGGAGAGGAGATGGGAAAGTCCCATCATCAGCAAGCCAGTAGATGTTGTCGATGGCCAGTATGGTCTGGTAGTGCCCGTTCTCGTGAGTGGCACCCTGATGAAGCACCAGGGCCACCACATGGTACTTGGCCATGTGGACATGAGATCCATCTTCAGAAAAGGGCAGGTTGACCTTGGTGTCGATCTCAAGCTCACGGTGATGTTTGGTCCAAGTGCCTTCGTGCAAGGTGGAGCGTTGGAGGTTGATCACCACTCCTCCTGGGGAGCCGTACAGGAACTGGCCCTGACCCTCGTCGGCCCAAAAGTTGACCAGGGTATCCAAGGTGATCGGTCCATCTCCATCCGGAAAGATGAAGTTCAAGGGAAATTGTTCCCGCTCCTCAGTGTGCCCCCTCTCACTGCGATGGAAGAAGCGCCCAGCAAAGAAGGAACTGCCCGAATAGGTCCACAAGGCGTGAAGGAAGTCCACAGCATCAGCTTGGTGGTCCTGGTCAAACTGGGCCCAAATGTGTTGCATGCCCGGAAGACTTGGGAGAAGCTGTGGCTCATTCTCGGACAGATAATGGCGCACCGCCTTGGTAGTGTGGCCCCAAGCTTGGGCGACATCATCTGCAAAAGCCCCTGTCCAGCACCAACACCTCCAGGGTGCATTGCCATAGCAAAGGTTCCTGGGGTTTTGCAGGATGCAAGTGAGGCACTGAGAGACGACAAAAATGTTAGCCACCGTGTGATCCACTTCCCCTGGAACACTGAGGTGGCTTTGAATGAGGTTTTGCATCCGCTTGAGGTCCATGAGAAGCTGATGCCCCCTGGGCAGAGTAGGGTTTCTGCCATAGCGTTGACACGAAGTGGTCAAGTCTTTGCTGCAAAGATCAAAAAGAGTTTTCTGTTCAAAAGTGAAGGGATGGTCATCCTCTCCCTCCATGTTGAGGAGGCGGGCCAAAGACTGGACAGCTGAGGTCCCGTGGACAGCAGTCTCCCTGGGGAGCTGCTCTGAAGTAGAAGAGCACGGTGCCCCTGCTGCCCAGTCGCCCAGACCCTCGTGAGAGGTTTGAGCCCCTCCAAAAACCTTGAGTTTCCTCAAGGGCTGTCTGCACGGACCATAGCCCGCCCCAAATGAAGAAAGGCCCGATCTTGAGCCTGAAAGCAAAGGATCAACTGAGAGTGCATGTCCCGTGCAAGCCAGTTGAGAAGGCCCCATGTCATGGACTGAAATGCATGACGGAAATTCCCGATGGGATAGAGAAAAACCCGGAGATGCCAATGACAGCAAAGGGCTACCCACACGACGCAGTGTTGCCAAGTTCTGTCTTTCGGCGTTTGGCTTCTTCGTCTGTGACTTCCGCATCAACCGAAGGACGTTTGAGCATGACATGCAGCTGGTCTTTTTGTTCCTGAGTGAGGCTGACTCCAAGAGTGTTGATGAAGCCTGCCACTGCGGCGGGCACAGAATCATCCATCCCGGTTTCGAGAGGTTGGAGAGGCATTTCAGCCTGGGAGGAACTGACCTTGGTGAGGTAGGCCGTGCTGATGGTGTTGAGGGATGCCTGTTCCTGCTCAAGTTTGCTCTGCAGAGACTTCATTTCATCTAAAAGCTCTTGGTAGTGCTTCTTGGTGTTGTCGATCTTCTGCTGCAGGAGCTGCTTCTTTTGAGAGATGTCCCGCAGGGTGGTAACTTGCTGCTTGAGCCTGGTCGCCATGTCCTTTTCCGTCTCGGGCTGAGGTTTGGTGATCTTCTCAACCAGTTCCTTGACGGGAGCTGGCAGACTGGCCAGGTTCTCCTTGAGGACATCTGTCAAGTCCGGCTCCACAACCTTCTGGATAGGGTTGATGCCCACTTGAGCGAGCTTTGTCCTGAGGGCCTCATCCAGCGAGTCCCATGCCGGTGCAAGGATCTCGGATGCTGTCTTCTGAAGCTTGGACGAACGAGGCGGCCTTTGCGTGGTGAGACCCGGAGGCGGTGACACCCTGTGAGAACGGTGTTTGCTCCAGGTGGATGGGCGATCGTCTCGAGCTGGTGCAAAGCCATGCTGAGGCTTCTTCCACGGAGTACCACAGAGGCGGCAAGTGAAGTTGGCCTGAATGCGGTCCTCCCAGATCCAGTTATGACATCCGGCTTTGCCACAGCATTGATATGCCCGCATCCACGTCATGCCCGAGCGCAATGCCAGGTGCCAAAGGGCTCGACAGGGGTGGCCGGCAGGAAGACGTGTAGGTGGGGCGAAGCGCCAGTGCCGAAGAAGACGTCGTGGCAAGTGGAAAGGCGCTGACTCTTGAGCAGAAATGGCTTGAGCCTTGAGCCAGCCTATACAAATACACAGTATACATATATACATATATATATATATATAGTATCTATAACTGAATCTTTTGGTCCAACTGCAGGAAGAGTGAGCCAAACTTGCTAACTAGCGGTCTGTTTTCGACCATTTACACCAAACATCTGCCGACCCCCCCACAACGTTTGTCAGGCATTGGGTGTTGGTAAGCAGCTTCGTCCTGGTCCATCGAAGCCTCATGATCTGCATCTCCTCAAAGCTTTGGTTCGAGGGATTGGGTTCGCCTCCCTCCAAACTCGGAACGCAACACGCAACAATCATGAAACGCACAGGAAATGCCGGATGGGCCGGTCATCTGCTCCCGACTTTGTGTGTGCAGATTGAGGATGTCATCGCACCCCTGATCCGTCCCGATTCTGAGTGACTGGGACTCTGACCATGCAAGCGATCGCTCTGCGGCCGCTAGGAGAGGAGGCATGGCACAGCACATGGAGAGTTTCTTTGAGTCTCAGCCTGTCCAGCCGATGAGGAAAGTCCCTTTCGTTTGTGAGCTGTTGCAGCGAAACTGGAAGAATTCTCAGGTTTTGGTCACAACAAAGGAGCTTCCAGGAAACAAGGAAGCGAAAAATGACCTGACCTCATTCCCCCCCGCAGAGTTGCAGCCCAATGGCTCTTTCCATCTGTGTGTTTGTGTGTGTCCTTGATGCGGGGATGGCTGCGAATCATGGTGAAGAAACAAAATGAACTTTTGAAGAACAAATGTGCAGACCAGCGATCCACAATGCCCTGTTAAGGATGATTTGTTTCTATCTCTCAAATGCTCTTTTCTCAGCAGCAACTCCCCAATCGGCCCTTGCGCACCTGAACCATCCTCTCCTCAGCTCGCTGGGCAGAGTAGTGGCTTGAGGTTCAACAAACATGTGTTTCGTTGGTGCGCAGCCTTGCTTCCCACAGATTTGACAAATGTTCACGATCTTGTTTCTACCGGCTGTGAGTCATGGCCAACCAATTGAAATCATCTATAAAATATATGTTTATATATGTTTATGCCCGCTGTCCCACCAGTTT
This sequence comes from Durusdinium trenchii, assembly GCA_963970005.1. Classification (NCBI taxonomy): domain Eukaryota; class Dinophyceae; order Suessiales; family Symbiodiniaceae; genus Durusdinium; species Durusdinium trenchii. The sequence continues at coordinate 342,542 of CAXAMN010003947.1, forward strand.
GACTAGGATCGTGACTGGGTGGGTAGGGTTGGTCTGCCTCCAGTGTCTCGATGCTACTTTTCTGCTGCACTATAATCGACTGGCGCTCGCACGCAGGCATGCTTCCTTTTTCAAGCTACTATTCTTGCTAGAAAGCTGTCATCAACGGCCCCACGGCAAGCTCGGCCGAGCGGCAAATTCCTGGCGCCCGAGCACGCGATGCCCCCGAAGCCTCAGGTTGGCTTCAGAAGGCCGGAAGTCAGAGGTGCCACCTTGATTTCGTCTTGTGCTTGATCTTAGTCTACAAAACAGGACCTGAGCAATAAGAACGACTATACATCCGACTCATCTGACTATGCAAATGACCTTTCCGAAAAATGGGACGAAGATTACAGCGGGTGTCTCCAAGAATACTGCATGTACATCTTGCCACCTCGATCCCACGGTTCCAACTCGCAAGGGGCACCACTCTTGCACATGGGCAGGCTGGCGACGGGCATGGTCCTTGGAAGACCAAACGAAGACCAGACAAGGCACCTTCACACCACGCCACGCTCCTAGTAGCGCCCTTGCTCCTAGTAGTAAGGCCAGGCCAGGAGCCCCTACTAGCGTCCTTGCTCCTAGTAGCGATGCCCTTTGCTCCTAGTAGCTTCTTGCTTCAAAGAACGCTTCAAAGAACATCTGGAAAGTCCAGGCCCACCAGAAATCACCTAGGGTGGCCACAAGGGCCGTGCGGCCAAGCATGTCTGTGCGCACCTCAGGCGAAAAGGAGACGCGGTTCAAGTCCATGGCGACGAGGTCGTTTTCGCTTCCATCTTCGAGGAACCCATAGTTCTCTGCGTCCAAGATAGGCAGAAGGAGAAGTATCCCGGGTGGGGGCAACCGTCCAACGTCGCAAGCATGGAAAGTCACGTGGAGTGTTCTTGAGCTCCATGCAGGATCTGCCGAACTTTCCAGAAGAAGTTGGGCCACCTCAATCAAAGCATGCATCATGACAAATTCTCATAGTTTCATCAAAGTAGGGTCCACTATTCTTTTCTTGGCATCGTCTTAAGCTGCTTGATGGAGTTTTTTCCGTTGACATCGTTTGATCCACGGCCCAGAATGTGTTTTGACATCCCCATGTTTGACGCCAGACGTAGACCTTGAATCCACCTCCTTTCGACGCCTCCAAACGCCCATGCCGCGCAGCACACATCAGGGCCGTGACCTGAATCGGTGAACTGGCCAAAAGCAATTCTGCTCTGTATGGAAAACTAACAAGTACAGTATAGAATAGGAAACATGATGAGAACCATTCTACCAGCTATCAGTGTCAACATGAAAATCCAAGGGGCAGAAGAACATGTTAATGAAGTGTACGTCCTTTTAACGAAGCATGCCGAAGAGGCGGACGCGGATGCGTGAGTTGAGATGTGTCAGATGAGTCGAGTGAGCTGAGTGAGTTGAGTTGTGAGAAATGAGTTGTGTGGGCTGAGTTGGGTGAGTTGCATTCTGAGAGTTGAGTGACCAGGCGTGAAGTAGGTCCGGACCGCACAATAGAACTGCACTTATCAAGCTGGAGATTTCGAGGAAAGCGAAGTAACGATAACTATTAACTATGAAATGCAAGCGTTATAGAAAGGGTTATATGAGTTATATTAAATTATATAAATATAAATTCCATCTTTCTCTATCTTCGGTTGGGACGATTAATAAGACAGTTCTCAGCGGGTTTCTACCCACATGTTTGGCAATCTCCAGCATCATCAATGGACTCAGGGGCTCATTGCTGCGCGCAAGCAGGACAAATGGCAGAAGTGTTTGGAGACGCATGCTACCTGGTACCTGTTGAATGGCATTGAGTCACAACAAAACACAAACAATTTTCTGCCGAGCACTCATGCGGCATCACAAGCGTAATTCGAGCATTCATGTACATACAAACGCACGCTGTTTCCGGTTTCCAAACGGCAACTTTGCCGCACCGTGGGCCACCTATGCCAAATGCAACAACGTGACGCTGGGACTCGGGATCTCTTTGACAAACTGGCCTTAACACTGACAAACAACAATATATATATATATATGGTAGTAGGAGGGCTAGCATATATTTATTTTTATATATACAGAATATATACAAGCGCGGTAGCCCAGTTCCCTCTCGAGCTGGTCGTTTTGGAGGGTCCAGCATTTGCTGCAAAAACGAAAGCAAAACGCAGCAAAGCCACAGCCGACAACACTGCGTCAGCAGAACCTCGCTTGATGAGAGGCATCTCCTTCCAGGTCAAGAACCTTGAACACATGACAATATATGATATAGAAAAAAAAATGTCCCGACGAGATACCCCAAATAGTGTTCAGCACAACAAATGCACCACGCATGCGAGAGCATGCAATAGAGAGCACACATGCAAGGGCACGCATCTGAGAGCAAACACATGTGAGTGCACACAGGTGAGCACACACACGTCAGCACACAAATATGAGACTGCCATATGAGATCCTACGAAGAGAAGGAAGAGAAGTGACAGCAAATGAAGTAAGCATTCGGAAGGATGGTGAGCGGAGGCGTGAAGTAAGGTGAACACATTGTCACGAGCGAGCTAGCGAGCGAGTGTGTGAGGGAGTGAGCGAGTGAAAGGAATAAAAGGGAAAGGAAAGGAACGAGGCAGGCGAGATGCAGCAATTAAGAATTCACACAAAGATGTGGTAAAATGTCATGAGTTCCAACAAAATGTGGTCACGAACAGTACGCTTGGCTGATGGCTCCGCTCCACGCGACGGCGTTGATGTCGGCACGGCTGGTGAGGCACCTGGCCATTTTGGCCGTTGCCGTTTCGGCGGTTTTGGCGGTTGAGATGCTTCGTTGCGCCTGTTCTTCACTAGTAGGGGATTCGGTATGAGGGTCTTTGGATTTGGGATTCTTTTGGCCAGTAACAGACCTGATTGACACAAAGGAGAAACCATATTCCTTCAAGCTAACTCCTCTGATGCCAGGTCACGCTTCCAACTGGTGGCCCTCTTCCACCCCTCCCCCGCCTCTGCACCGCCGTGGGCCGCCCGTGGGCCGCGGCTTGCAGGAGCCGCTCGGCCTGCATGGTGCGGTGCTCCGAGTGCCTGCAGTGCTCGGCCCGGAGGAAGAACAAACTGCCGTTGGTCGGCACAAGGGCCAACGGGGATGCGACCAAGTACTACTCAGTGCCAAGGCACATGGTGTCATCAGGGCCTCAGCAAAACATGGTGGGAGCTTCTTCTCGTCTCAAAGTCCGACGGCTTCCCGGAAGGTGATCTGAGCGCATTGGAAACCTGTTGTCCCCCAATGTGTGATGAAGCCTCCATCCAACCTGTGGTCACATGTGTGACGAAGCCTGCGTTTGCTACAGCTCACATTCACCTGACGTCTTCCAACATTGAATTCTAGGTTGACACTCCAGGCCTCCAGGCTCAAACAGCTTCCTCTTGACACAAACAAGACCCAAGAGTCCAAGTTAAAACCACCTCACATCATCTCACTCTTCTAAGATCTTTCTTCATTCTTCCCACTCGGAGGTCTCTCCCCGCCTGAGTTCCCCCACGCAGCGACGCCGGCGACGCCGCGGGCGAGTGCGCCACGGGCGAGGCCGCCGGAGCGACCGCCGCGTGGAGCTTGCGGCCGGGCACCGGCGCCAGCCTGGGAGGGACCGGCGAGGTCGACGTGATCGACGTGGTCGCAGGATCAGCCGGAAGATGAAGCTCTTGCTTTCAGATGGCCGGCGCGTCTGAGAGGGGTTCAAGGAATCTCTTTTTAAAAAAGAAAAGCACCATCTGTTCCTTCCAGGGTCCAACCCTGCTCTGTAAGGGATTGACATGTTAAGTGATGAAGTATGATGGAACTAACCTGGACCAACGCCCGGCAGTGTAGCAGAAAAACAGTCTGTTTAGCTTCAATTCAATAGAAAAAATAAACAAAGCAATTTGAATTGTCATTTCATTTGTTGGAGTGCAGGAAGTCATGCAAACCTCCGGGAGGTGGAGGTGGCTTCAGCATGATCCTGCTCTGGACTGAGCTGTCACACTTTCCTGCGACTTCAATGATTGAACAGAGAGAAATTAGGAGTACTTCATGGCATCCAACATACGCTCTGGGTGCTCAGGCTTGCTAGGGCTGGCAGAGCTGTCAATCAAGTGCCTCTCTCCTGAGCATTTGCTTTGATGAAAAACATGAAGATCGAGAAGAGTCTTTGGAAAAACTGTTCCGAACTTCAGTCAGAAGCGTTCATTTGGTTGTGGGTCAACACCGGGGGAGCCTGGTGGACCAAGTACTTTAATTCGAATTGTCTATCAATCCCCTGCCATGCCTTCATCCCAGCAAGTCTCCCGGATCACCCAGCTTCGTCGCCTGCGGGAATTCGGGGCGCTTCCGCAACACCTGGCGATGCGGAGAGGCACAAAGAGAGGCTGCCTCGTTCGGCCTTGGGTGAGGGTGATGGGTCGCTCATTCTTCCTGACCATCAGACATGTCATTGATGTCCTTTTCTTTCGCCTGACAAGGCGTGCTTCTGACAGCACAAGTTGGTACCCGAGGCAGTTAGGCCGTTGGTTCATTTCAGGGGCGTGCTTCTGTTCGGACATCACCAGGGCCTTTCGTCCAGATATCAGCAATTCGCTTGCTATGAGTATCGGGTCTTGCATGGTCTTGCCCGACGTTGGTGGGGCAGCTGATTTCTCACCGTCAGACCGATCCGTTCCGAGTGAGGAAGTCGAAGAAAAAGACCGGTCGAAGTTCTTGTACCTACCATATTGGTCCGTTCGTCTACGCCTGACATACAAAGACAAAATCCAAAAGGAAACCACCACGCACCTTGACGTTTCGCCCGGTCGCCCGGCTCAGTGCCCCCAGTCTCCCGCACCATTTCGCTCCAGCCGCAGTCTTAACTCCTGCACGTGATGAGGCAGTGCGCTGTCGCGCTGTCGCACAGCGTGTGAAAGGGCGAAGAGGAAAAGGAGGATGATATATATAGACCTTTGTACAGAGTCTTGTTCGTCCCAAAGCCACCGACTTGGGTCATCTTGACGAAGAGGTGAGGCCAAGAAATACCCTGAAGCCGACATATCATGAGCGGTAATTTTAGAAAGAGCCTTTAAGAAGTTGCAGTTCCCATCAAACCAGCTGTGACTGGACAAACACTTTCACACAAAACATCACCAAACGCTTTTTGACGTCAAACACGTCTGCAGCGGAGTGCGCACTCCTCGATGTTTGCCCGTTTGGACTTGATCAAGGTTTCCAGGACAGAGACCTCGAGGCCAAGGACCCAACGAACAGAAAATGAGAAAACATAGATGACTGTTCCACATGGAAAAAATACGGTTGAACGGTTGAACATGATCATTCATGAGAAATCTGTTGGTATTTGAAACAACCATCCGATCTGTCACGCGCTTGGAAAAGATCGACCCTGCAAAACGCTGATTTCAAGGTGGCACCCACGAGCGACCAACCGTGGCATCGGACTCGTTCGGGTCGTTCGGACGGGAGGTTTTGCTTGTCCATCATGGCGCACTTGCAGTGGCGACATTCTGAAAGAGCCGTCTGAGGTGGTTGGAACTCGTCTGACCCAGTCGAAGCACTGTAAATGCCGCAGACACAACAAGGGGAGCAAACCGCAAGACGAGTGGAAGACAAACCGACCCATGGCGGTGCGTTGCACCGGACAAACAGGGTGCTACCCTGTCAACCCAACCACATGGGCAGGACGAAAAAACTCCAACCGCGTGTTCAAGTCATGCTTCCTTCAACTGATTGTTTCGGCCAGGCTGGAAAGCCGAAACAGATGTCTCCGATGCTCGTTTCGCCTCCAGGTGTCTCCTCAGGGCCTCAGGCATAATCCCGAAGTTGCGTCTTCGACTCGCCAGAGCCTCAGCAACGACGAGAGACTCGTCGATGGAGACTTGTAACCCCCATGGGGCCTGCTCTGGGTCCTGCTCCAAGAAATGGGTCCGATGATCTTTCTGCGTTGACGTCGTTGACGTCGTAGAGGTAGAAAATGACCATACAAGTGGTCTACGACACAAGATTACGACCCTGAAAATACGCAAGGTGTCCATGATCATCACATGAATGATTCCGAATAATTCCTCACCAAACTGGTCTTTGACCGGTTTTTCACCACCCCCACTCGGTGGTCCGCGCGCGCCAAACGTGCCCACTTCTCGGTCACCAGAGTTGCTTCCTGGCGGCTTCTTGTTAGTAGCTACTTGTTCCTAGTACGGCCAGGAGCCCCTAGTAGCATCCTTGCTCCTAGTAGCGATGCCAGGAGCCCCGAACGTAGCTTCTTTGGAAGAAGATTGAAAAAGGACATGTTTAAAAAATGACTGTCTTTTACTTGACATGGCCAACTGACAGAAGACCAACGTCTCTCCTCGGGCCTCCATCTGGGAGGCCTGTTCCAACCAAGCCTTGATCTCCTGCCGGCGACTGGGCGTCCCTACAACCATGGTTCGTCCTTTAGAATGGCTATGGCCTCAAAAGCTCCGGGAAGAATGAAAACATCACCCGTCTACCCATTTGTTGGGTGTCTCCCCCTTTAAATACACAGTCATATCCCATCTCCGATCGCTCCATGGTCCGAGCCCGCCATCTGGGCTCAGGGAGTCGCATGACGCCAGACACGGAGGGAGGGCTATCGGACGCGACGGGAGGGCATCGGGTGTCCAAGCGGCTCTACTGTACAAAGTGAAAACTCTGTGAACGCTTTCAGCCCTGCAAAAACAAGCTTTCAGAACGGACTCCGAGGAACACCACAGGGCTGGGCGTGGTGATCTGTTCCAAACCTGCATCTACCATGCAACATGCTGCACTTGAAAGGCCTCTACCGATGGTTTTCCTGGGTTGGGCCTCCTTGCATGTCACTGTCCACTCACCCTTGTTCCACGCGATGTTCATTTAGAGATATGTGTCACACTTGTCTTTTGAAGAGCAGACCACCCCGTGCAGCCAGTGCATCGGTCCTTCTCCGCCCGGGGTCGGCTGTCGATCTTCAAGGATTCTGCCAAGCGGCGGCGCCGTTCCTTCTCATGCCTCTGTCGCTTGCAAGAACCAATACATGCACAACATATATATATATATATGCCCACATGATCCAAATGGGCCACTGTCCAATAGGCTCACTTGGATGGGATCTTCTTCGTGAGGCCTACCTGGATGTCGTACCATACCCAAGTGGTGCGTGTCCGCAAGGGAAACCGAAACTGTCGAGAGAAGGCAACAAAGCCTGAATCTTAGTGGGCAGTCACCATCCAATGGGCTTTGAGGGCATAGTGTCAGGGCCTTTGGGTAAAGCAAAAGAGCTGAGTCAGTGACTCGACGAATGAGGGTGGGCTTTTGACGGCTGCTGGCGGCTGGGTCAGCGGATGAGGGTGGGGGGTCCCAGCATCCGTCCTCTCAGCATCTTCCTTCTGTCTTTTCTTCATCTCGCTGGCTACGCGGTGCTCCTCCTGCAGCCTCCTGACAAAATCCTGCACATGGTTTGCAACATGTGTGAAAAGGGTATTAGATGTGGTTTTGGGATGGGGTGTTTGACCCAAGTTCTATGATTCATAGTCATAGTGACTTCATTCATGCATTTTGTTGAGGAAGTCTTTTGTTGAACAAACCTTGACAAACAGCAACAAACCTAATAATCAAGATAAATGTGCTGGTGGATTATTCCAACGGCAGGTTTTAGTTCTATCGTGTTGAAACCAGGATGTCTCCACCAGGGGAAGAACCGACCTTTCGGTGCCCGAAGAACCTGCCGTCCTCCATGGCAAAAGGCTTGAGAGCAGAATGAATCATCCTTGGAGTCAAATGGAGAGGTCAGGAACAAGTGGTGAACAACACGTGAGACTTTTGCGCATTGTTCATGCAGGTCTGGTCGATTTGAAGTGTCCTTACAAAGAGGTGAAGCTACACATGATGCCTCACAGGACCACCGCACTTGTCACCGAGCAGGATGGAAGGACTCACAACTCACAACACTCATGCTTGACCAAAACAAGAGGTTCAAGTTGAAAGGGATAAAACTGTCCAACCTTATGCGCATCAGCAACAACTGGTTTTCCTTTCACTGTTAAAAACACAGCACACTTCACTGACATGTCAATGTTGAAACACTGCATGGGCTAAACCAGTGAGCACGCCCTCAAGATAGAAGACAAACAGAGTTGCCGCCCACGACAACCCTTCCATCTGCGCATCGTCAAGCATCAAAGCGTGGCTCTCGCCGATGTGTTCTAGAACCTGCCAGGAGGAGGAGTGGTGCTACGTTGAATGTCTTCAAAACTGTTATTGTGTATGGATATTGTTCCTTAGCAATCATTTTCTGCTTGAAGCGATGTCGTTTTCCAGTTCTTGCCGCTTGGCAGTTGTGCCTGTGTTTCCCGGTTGCTGCTTTTGCCTCCTCGTCGCGTTTCCTTCCCACCCAAATGATCATTGTACTTGTCTGCAGCATGTGACGTCGAATTTTGCGTACTCAAGCCTACGGCGCCTACGGCTTTGATGGTCTGCTCTTGTTTTTGGTCAACAGCACTTTGCTGGAGCTATGTAGCTAGCACTATGCGCAGCGCAGCTAAGCACGGTGCTCGACACATCGAGACAAACATCTGCAAACGACGACCGACGTCTGGCGCATCCACACTTCTGGACGTCTGGCTGTCGCACTCAATGTGGACTGAATCGGGTGATGTCAGGAAACGCCTCACTGTAGCAAATCGGCCTGGCATACCCTCTTTACTCCACATCCACTAGAATCACTAGACACCCCACAGGTACAGAACAACCAAGCACCAATCACATCGCTATGGAGCTTGGCTGGGGAGAAAAGTCTTCATCAACTCCCGAACCCATCGGAGCGCCTTGAGCTGCCGCAGAACCTTCAAAAACTTCTCTTCAGAGACACCCTCCTGCAAAGGCGGCAGCAGTGAGACCAAAGCATGGTGAGACCCATGTTCCTCCCAACTGTCGCCTGCCAGTACCCGACACGAACATCACATCGCACGACACGAACGAACTGGGGAGTACGACACGGATTTCCCACCGCTACCATTTGCGTACGCCCACGCTGAGCGTGGCAGGATTCGGCAGGCTAGCATCGCTAGCCGCTAGCAGCAGGCGAATGGGTTTGGTGGTGAAAATTGGGGCGTGGCTGACCCAAGTCACCCACCATCCCACCTTCAGTTTTGCCCGTGAACGGGAGATTCATCTCAGTATTGAAACCCACCCGAAGGGCGCCTCTCCCACCGGCAACCTTGGAGGAGTCGGCACCCTGGGCGCCCCCGGCAGCACGGGCGGGGCCACCTGGAGTCGAGGGTGCCCCACCAGAACCCGATGTGAAGGCGGTGCTTGTAAGGAAGCGACTGTATCAGTTTCGTGCATTCCGCTGACTCACACAAACAAGTGTTAAATATTTGATCAGTTCTTGGTGGCTCAAGATATTTGAATCTCAAGAAGACTATTCATGGGGGTTCTTGATATTTAATGTGCATCCCCGTGGCATGCATATGGCGCTCGGAGTCTGAAGTGCATTTCATGGATGTCATGCCGGTTCCCAGTAGGGCGCGTGGAAGCACCATGTGAACCATGGAATCCGTTTTTATAGGGCCCTCCATTGAACCATGTGAATTCGAGGTTCGTTGTGTTGCTGATGCATCACAGCACATCATCCCATGTCCTCCTCGAATTGTTCCACTCGCAAGACCGCTTCTGAGAGAAAAAGAATAATCCAAGCAATTCCGTCCAAAGTCTTGGGATTTGTTTGAACAGGAGCGCCATAAGGATCTTATGCTTCCACAAACGACCGTCAGACATCTTCTCGTGATCTTCAATCCTTGGAGAGCTCAAACATGGTCAAACAGTCAAACAGCCACAGAAAAAGAAAAATGGACAAACGTTGCTGCCCACATGTTCCACTTTCGCCTCTATATATACCGGCCCTATCATCACATCCCCTTCCCTGTGCCGGTCTCACCTTGGGCACAGAGCCCGGAGCAATGAACTCCCCGAAGGCTTCCACAATTCCACCAGGCTTCTGTTCCAAGAAGTTGGCCACCTCAACCTTGGAAAGCATAGCAGGAGAAATGTATTCTCTTGCCCATGCTCATGCTCCCAAAGAAAAGGACCTTTTCCAGGATACTGAATGAAGAAAATGCTCGTAGAATCTGATAATCATGGCCATCATCTCTCTCAATCCTGGGCTCACGACCACCACAAAGCCCACAATATGGTACATCAAGGCCTTCTGCAACTCTTGTACGGAGATGCTCTTGGTATTGTCCTCATCGTGAGCTTCTTCGTGCACAAAGGCAGAAACTCACGTCACCAAGCGGTTAGCTAAGAAGAACTCATGGCCGTTTTGGCTTCATCTACAAGTTACAAGTGTACTGTCATTCTATCCATTAATCTACCCTACGTCCGTTATGTTGATCAAGTGGTTCCTCACTTTCTTATATAAATTCTTTGTCCCTGTGGCGCGGACTGGATGTGCACACATCCAAGACAAAAAGTTCACAAGAAGCAGCAAGGAGACAAGCTTTGTCCAAAGGCAGGGCGCACAGAAAGCTCTTCATAGGCCGGTAGAAAGTACAAACGAATTGGCACGCAGACCTAGCACATACAAGTGCACGTGCATCGATGTGTGTCAAAAGGGTGGACCCCAGGGTGACCAAAAACAATTCGTCACGAGGGATCGCCGAATGATGGGCAGTCCCGAGCAGTCACCAGGGCCGAATGAGAAGATCCTAATTCTCAGCGGGGTGCACCCACGTTCCAAGCATTCACAAATTCGGAAGCGCTACCTTCTAGGACCCCACTTTGGGGTCCCCGGTCCCAGCACGTATGTTGCCTGTCCTAGCATCTTCTCCGCCTGACGTGTGCCAACAACCACCCACCCGCCTCGTCAATCTCGTTGAAAACGCGCTGCAACACCCCTGGCTCCAGTTCGATGTCCAGCCGCTTTGCCAGATTTCCCAACCTCAGCGCACTACGTTCTGATTAGTTTGGCTCAGCTATCGAACAAATTCCAAGGGGTCACTGCCACTTCCATCTTTGACTAGGCAACAATCCGTAGGGTTTCGTCAGAAGGGTTTCGTTTCAAGGAAACTGAAAAACTAACATCAAGGGACAAAATTTGCTTCAAAAGCCCACTCACCTTGTCATGCTTAGCAAGTGGCGAACTGGGTCATCTCATGTTAACCATACTGTGTATATCGCAAGATCTTCCGAAGCCAAGTCAGAAGAGAGACTACAAGCCTGAGGCTTGTGCTGTGCCAGACTGAGTGATGAATCAGTGCCATGTAGGCCGTACTTGGCAAAGGCATCCTCTGCACATCGCAAAAGTCGCAAAAGAAGCCTTTGTATTAGAAACATACATATGTTACATATGCCATATCCAGGCAATCCAGTCAAAGTTTCCTGATATGACTCCTTGGGCTTCTTGACATGGCAGTGGTTTCCAGACATGACATTACCTATTCATGCCCGCCTCATGGTTTCATGACACGGACATCCTCATCATTCAGAGTCCATCCGAAATACCATGTGGATTCGCTTTGCGGATCGAACGATCAAGGCGCCTCGATGCTGCCGAACTTCTCAACGATGCTGCGTGCCAGTCCCTGTCGCTGGACGGTCCCACAGGCAAGAAACGCATAGAAACCTAGGCTGCCCAGTGATGATGTTGTTTTTCCTTAGGTTCTAACACTTCTATACCAAACCGCAGAATGATGATGTTCATGTTGCAAACACAAAGGGTCTTGAGTAGCACTCACTACATCTTCATCACCCGCACTGCAAAAAGCCGCCCAGGATTGTCCCGCGGCCAAGAACACGTGACAGCTATCGGCCGGAAATGTAAATGTTCGATTCCTCACAGGGTCATCAACCTTGACCTTTTTTAAAGTGCTTCAGGTTTGACAGCTTCCAGTCACGTTCGCTCAGCCACTCAGTCTGCATATTGAATTATTGCATGATGCATGACAATCATAAGATGGTGACAAATAGATCCGAACAAAAAATACATGCAGTATACTCCGAATGTCGTTTCGGAACGTTTTGCATCATAGTGTCCATACCGTGTACTGTATGTGTTCTCTTTATTTCAGGGACGTCTGTATACATCGCAAGAAACACCCAGACTTGTGACCCTAAAGTGATGTGACTGAGCTTGCTGCCTACAGTGAAAAGATTGACAGGGTCTCTCGGTCGGTCTCTTAAGGCTCCGATGCCTCGAAGATCCTCTTCACCTCTTGGCGCTGCCGTTGGTGCTCCCTCCGTGTGATCTCTTCCACCGGGGAGCCCAGGACATTCAAGAGCTCCTGGAAGTCGACGAATCCATAGGGAATGGGGCCAAAGCACCAAGTAAGACGTTCGTCTGCTTCCGCCCAGTCGGTTCATGTCTTTGCAGTGGCTCATGGTGCAAAGGTGCAAAGGCGTTCATGGACAAATGATTCCATGGGAAGTTCATGGGTGGAATCGTTTCCTCAGATCTGAGAACAGGCCCTTCTGGCTCCTAGTAGAAATGCCCTTCTTACTAGTAGCATCCTTGTTACTAGTAGTTATGCCAGGAGCTACTAGTAGCTTCTTGCTCCTAGTAGAAATGCCCTTGTTCTTGTTGCTATATCTTTGAGACTGAAAATCTGGCTCCAAACATGGTTGCCTTACCGCTGGACATCGCTCCTCCACGGAGATGCTGCCACTGAAGTCCACATCGATGTGCGAAAAGAGTTCCACCGCATTGTCGACCTGTCGGCACCATTTCCTTCATTTGAAAGTACAGCTGTCATTAACGGAAGCCGCTCACTTTGCAATTGGAAGCAGCTCACTTTGCGGGAGCCTTGCGCATCCTGCGTCGTGCAAGGCTTGAACCCTTTGATTCGAGCCATCCACTCATCCCAGCGAGCCTTGACACCCCACTTCTTGAGCGCTTGCTCAAAAGCTGGAAGATCAAAGGAGACCTGGACGAACAACTGACCATGTTCATGCAAACACCTGTCGCGTGGGAGTGTCCAAAGACCAAATTTCTAGATATTGCTGAGGTAGAATGCTGTGTGAAAGCCCTTATATGTCAGAGATTTAGCCTCCAGGCAGCCGGGGCGAAACCACATGGAGACAAACCATCAAGGCCACATTGGGAACATTGAGGTGGGAACGTATATAAGTTTCCGATATGCTGCGCTATATAAGTACGTCCAACATTGATTGTTGCGCTGAAATGCGCGCAACCTTTTCTGAAACACAGTGGAAAGCAAGGCAAAATGTTGCAGGCAACAATTTTTCAATGCATGTGGTAACAAAACAGGACACATGACATTGACGGCTACAAATTTTCACTCTACATGTCCGACAGGCGAATGAGATGAAAAATATTTTTGTTGATTGTGTTTAGTAGATATTGACCATCAGAACTAAAACGCATCGTCAAATGCTGCACTGTCCCTGCGCGCCAACTGAGGGCCTCCGGGTCCAAAGCCTTGCGGGCTTCCAGTAGGCTGTCATCGCCCCCATAACGTTGGGCGAAATAACGCGCCAAGCGTTCAACGTCCGCCTGGGACGGGTCCAAGGGTTCAAGTGTAGCAAAGACCCATGGGCACTTTGCCAGTTCCGGCAAGCAATTATTTATATAATATTAATACGGTATGGTTTGCCAAACTTGGGCATTGGCCAATTTACTGGCAACAAAAGCATTCACCAGGCTCTGCAAATCACAAAGGTTATCGAAATCACCTGTTGACAATCTTCTCTTGCTCACATGTGAAAATTCCACCAGCAATGCCTCTGGCCGATAGTCAGCAGGGTCTGCTTCTGCCGGCGCCATACATAGCGGCAAAGTTGGGATGTGGGTCTGCTTTCCTGTGTTTCCCTCAAAGAGGTAATACATAATTTGACCTGGACGGTGCTATCACAAACAGACTTTTGAAATGAACACTGTGTCACCAAATCCTGTAGCTGCGAGCAAGTCCACAGGCGACGGTGCAAAATGAAGACAGAGGCACCATCCGATTCGATTGGTAGACCTGCACCCACTTCAATTGAAAATTAAAGGTCGAAATGTAATCACGTTGGAAGTAGCACAGGACTTGATGGACTCCGACGGGCGACTGCCCATGTTTGAGGCGGCGTGTTCACTTTTTCTAGGTTACTGATGTGTACACTTGAATGTGTGGAAGCTGTTTTTTTGCACGAGTCGAGCCGCCATTCATGCAGGAAGTGCACAGGTCAGTTTGTGCAATTTTTTGTAGAGTCTCCAACATGAAAGGGGGCCAAATAACAAAAAAACACAAAGACAACAAGCACCCCAAAACCAAACAAAACCGACAAAGAAAGCACAATGATGGAGACTCTTGGATGTACATGCAAGGGTGAAACAGATATTGGGCAATGAATTACTGCAAACGGCCACAAGATGGGCTATCCGAAATGCGGTTCGACATGATTGCTAGCAACGTCAATGACACATGGTCTATAGGCCTGTTTAAGAGGGCCATCTCACCGAGCACAAAGAAAATGTGCTCTCCGCACTCACAACACTGCATAGCACTTGAAGAGGCACGGGCAATCTGGTCGGACAAACTGTTGAATGTGTGGATTCTGTTCTTGTCCCTCGTCGCACTGTAGCGCTTTGGTCCAAAAAGGCGCACTGCCTGACAACCCGCCAGCCGTCATGAAGGAACCCATCTTATTCGTATTGTGCCCTGTAGTTACTAGCTAGGCTACTCACCTACAAAACTCCAGTGCGACTCAGCCGATATATCAGAGGTATAACGACTAGTGCGAGAGGAGATATTCATATAATTTAAAAACAGGGATGTAGAAAAAGGATAACGTGAACGTGTTTAAAACAAAGAAGAAACCGGTGGCTTCGACGGCTGTCAGCTTTATATATATATATAT
>CAXAMN010003947.1:357417-371615 GCA_963970005.1 Durusdinium trenchii
TATATATATATATATTCCTTTTTGTGTCCTTGCTTCAATTGCGATTTGAGTCTGGGGAAAGTCTCACACGTTGTGTGCAGTCATCTCTGATCCGTTTACCAAGTAAGGACTGTGTCTCGGATTTATGCCCCCGTGGTATGAGAAACAGTGAAGGGATTTTTGGTGGCATCCCTGACTGCTCTTACCAACTCCGGATCGCAACGCAAGGTGCTCGAACTGTCGAGGCCCAAACTCTCCGACGCCCTGCGAACTTGGTGCCTGGAAGGAATTTCAGCAGGGTTCGAAAATGAAGGTACTCTTTCGATCCAGAGCGTTGCTGGGTGTGATATCTCCACGTCGCAACAAACTTGGCACATGGCTGCCATGCTGGGTGAATGCGAGGCGGCTTTAATGAGGCTGATTCTCAATCCAAGCAATGACCCTCCTGTTCAGAAGAGTGGCTCGGAGATCCCACCGGACGGCCACAAAAGCCCACAACTCGATCTGACAAATCACTTGATCCGATGTCTCAAGCCAGAGGTCCAGAAGGTCCTGAGGCACTTGGACTTCAAAGCACGAACTGAACCCGGTAGCCGTATCCACTATCACTGCACCGGCTGAGGCATGACCGTCCTCGAAGGCGCCGTCCGTGAATATGAGGAAAGGACTATCAGTGTCATTTAGATTATGAGATCGGGGTCCTAAAGCAACCAGGATGGTTCGGGCATAGCGGCACAAGGCTACCAGTTTATTGCTAGCTTCAGGGCTATGGTCGTCGGCTAAGGGTGCAAAGGCAGACACCAGCTGGCGGGCAGCGTTGGTCGAAAAGAAGCCACAAGCAAAGTTGAGGAGCCCTTGCGCTTCCGCCGCTTGGGCTCCCGTGACAATGCCACGCCTCTCTATTTCCTCCAGCAGCTCACAAATCTTCTCAATGCGCCCCGCCTTGTTGGCGACCTCAACTCCTGATGGAGCATGGTTCAGCGTGTAAGTCACTCCAAGCGCGTCAAACGCCAGGGCGAAGTCACTCGCTTTGTCGCCTTGCTTGGCGTATTGCCACCCAATAAATCCAGGATGGCCCCAAAAGAAAGAAAAAGCACTCTGGTCCCTGCTGTTCGCTCTATCGTTGGGAAGTCATCGAAGTAATGGGAGGTGATGGCCTTCAGCAACTTGGTGACGACAAACCATAAGGCCTGTGACACTCGGACAAACCCATATACACTACCCGTTGCCCCGAAAGGTAGTGCAATGGATCTATAGAATTGCCACGTGCCCCTGACTGGAAATCCTACCACTGCAAGGTGGGCGTGGTCAGGCATGATGGCCAGCTGCTTGTAGGCCTTGCTAAGGTCCAGGGTCCTCCCATGCCAAGTGTCCGACACGCCCTGTCGCTGCTGCTCCAACATGGCCGCCCGGATCATGGCTGCTATGTAGTCATTATCCTGCAGTTGCAACTTAAAGGTGGAAGAGTACGCAGTGTTCAGAGAGCTGGCTTTGGCATCATCGATCACTCGGACTTTGTTGAGTCTTTGGTGCAAGGCGAACCTCGGGTTCAGGAGCCACTTCTGATGGCCATAGAAACTATCCAGCTGAGACTCCGTGAAAGGCCCTTCCAAGAAACCAAGACCTACTTCCTTTTGAGCTGCCGCTGCCAACTCGTCCTCATCAGGAGGGGCTAGGTCCGACTTGGCCCCCATCACACTCTTCCTTCGCCACAGAGCTGATGCCTCAAGTTCACCTTGAGTCACCACTAACGGTCGGTATCCACCCGGAGCTTTCTGCATGCCCACAAGGGGGACACCCTTCACGAGAAGGTCGATCACCCCCAAGTCTTCTTATCCCAACTTCTTCAAGATGCGTTCAAAAAGGACAATATTCTTGGCCTTCGGTCGTTCCCGAAGTTGCGGGGCCATGCTGTCTTTCAGTTCTTTTTCTTTTGGTGCGAGTTCGTCAGCTAGCTTTCTAAGATTAAGCACGACTTGCAATCTTTGCTTTGCAAGAGTCACTGGGTCGGTCGTTATCACGTACTTGATGGCTTCATGAGTTGCTTCATGGATGAAGTGCTCAGTATCAATCGGACGCACGACCTGCCTGGCTTGTTCCAAGAATTCAGCTGCTTCTCTAAGGATGCCACACTTATACGTGCGCCTAACTCGAGATTTCTTCTGGGGGGTCTCCCCCTGGATTGGAAACACCAAAAGCTTGTAGGAGGGAAGGTCTATGGGTTGGTCTAAGTGAGCAAATTCCTTATATTCTTGCACTAATGGAGGATGTCGAATGGTCTGGGCCCCCAGGCTATATGTGAGGAGGACTTTCAAGCGTGGGTGCACTCGTGGGGTGAGCCCCAACTGGTGCACTGCTTCGCCAACGCAAGCAGCCATGCGTTTGGAGCAAGGCTGGGTATTCGGCTTCAGTGGCTGTGGGGTACACCATTCGGTTCCCTTGAGCAAAGGGGTCTAAGAGGCATGCTCATGTGAGTGGTCACAATCTAGAGGTGTGAACAACCCTGGAGAGGCTGGGATTTTGGTGCGTTTATCCCTCAAAATCCCCCACGCATGCACTGGTCGAAAATCACATGTTCCATGGTGGCTGCAAAGGCTTTCAAGGCGTGGTTGCAAGCCCTGAACATGTCAGCGAGGAGCGCCCACAGCCAAGAGCGATCTGGGTTTTCGACAGCGAAACTCCACCCTGCAAAAAAAAAACTCAGGTATTTGCCTTGCTTGTGGTCTTACTGGAATTTGTCCCCCAAGCCAAGCCCAGCAGCAGCAGGGCACGCCAATCATCGTGCCAGAGAACTGCGAATTGCATGTTGGGGATAAGACCTTGCGCAAACGTTTCAACGTGGGTAGGTGCAAGGCGAAAATCCGACCAGGGAAGAGGTGCGTGATCGGCTGGCGTTTGTGTTGGAAGAAGGATTGTCACAAGGCGCATCCAGGGAGCGAATGCCCCCTGTGACTGGCGTCGCGAGATTTCGAAAGCGATGCATAAGCCAAACAGCCTCTTTGAGTAGGAAACAAATAATGACCCCATGATGCAGTACTGAGTGCAAAGGCTGAATTTCATTGCCCATCGTTTCACCTTGTTTCACCCTTTTCTACTGGCTGACTTGAGGTACGAACCTTGCCTCCGTTTCGGGTGGGTTTGGTTTTGTTGTTGTTTTGTGTTGTCTTTTCTGGTTTTTCGGTTTGCCGCTTGGTTCGTATCTCTCTTGTCACCAGCCTAAGGTGACTTGTGCATCCTCTGCACACATAGCGCCTCGACCCGTGCAAAAAAACCCTGTGACTAGCGTCGCAGCCGAGCCCAGATCTTAATTCGAACCAGCTCACTTGCACAGTCATGGAGGTGTGCTGTGGATCTGCAAGTTTTTCTGACGCTGTTCGTTTCACTGTTTTCCAATCGATCACCAAGCAAATCGTCATCGCACCAGGTTAAGCCAGTCGCCTTGACCTGACCATAGACCATGTGAGCATCTTCAAGCAACTGTGCTCTCACACCAAGCCGTGTTTATTTTTTTGTGGATTTCCATGTGGCACCTGTAGCCGAGCCAGGGACAAATGCCTCCCTGGTCACCTCGGTCATGGGCACGGACCTCCACCACTTCGTGATGAGCAGCACGTGTGGGGCCTTCCAAACTTGTCACCAACCAACCAATGGAAAGTTTCGCAGGCAAATAAGATTTACAAATTGGCATTGTGGTTTTGTCACAAGACAGGGTGCCTAGACGCCTTTTTTTTGCACGAGTCGAGGCGCTATGTGTGCAGGTTCTGCACAAGTCACCTTGGTCGAGATAAGAAGGAGTTACTACACAGGTTGCAAACCAAACAGACGAAACAAACACCCAAACACCCACCAAACCAAAACCAAAAACACCAAAGGGAGGGAAGCAACCTGTTGCGCAACTCATGTGGCCACGTAAGCCGCGAGAAAGAAGGTGAGACAGGGGCGTTGAATTCCGCAAAACTCTCAGTACTTCTTGTCCCTCAACAAACTGCTTGATGCTTGATTGGTTCTCGTCAAAGTCAGACAGTTTGGAGATGGCACAGGGAGGCCAATCTAGACCCCCTTGCATGGGTTTGAGGCAGGGGCAAGATATGTATTCGCAAGGCACTTGAGAGACATTAGTGTATTATGTGAGTCAAGGCCGACATTGGGTCTACGAAAGACAAAGTGGATGCAGGCTAAGTTGACTAGCTACTCTCTACGGCCTGAGGCCCAAAATTTGGCACGATGAGGCAAATCAATGGAAGACCACTGCGCTTGCAGTCGGGATCTCCAAAATACCGAAAGAAAGGGAGCAGTGTGGTTGCTATCACGCAGTCCCAGGCGGAGTGAGCTGCTGCGACGCAGCGTTTCCCGATCCTCCCCCCAGGGGGGAGGAGGCAATATCGAGAGTGTCGATCCCGCACAAACTCCAAAACGGCTTAGCAACGGGAGGAATGCGAGAGACACTTCACAATCTGCAGAGGAGGAGCGTAGCAATTCACATCAGGAATGCAGCAGGCAAATGCATTGCAACGATTCTTCTGTAGCCGGTTGATATCGGCCAGTGCACGCAAGGCCCCATGAACTACGCAAAAATAGGTGAAACAGGGTGTCATGGGCGCATTTCCGTGGCGTGGCTTTTCAGGACAGCCATCTCGGCAGGGCACTGCTTCTTTGCTCTGGTGGCAATGTGTGCTCATGGAAGCTGGCCTCTAGCATAGGCAGGGCCAGCACACGGGTGCCAGTCAGTAACCTGCCTCTCTAAGTAACCTTGTTTCGACGACGCCAGGACGTTTTGCCTCTATTGCTGTTTCAGAGGCAGATGGTGAATCCCCCCTGGGGCAGTTAGTGCATGACATGCGCATTGTCAGCCACTCGCAGGCGTCGCCCCGTGGTTTTCTTATTCATTCTATAGGTAAGGCACTCTAACTTGCTTTTTTTTGCACGAGTCGAGGCGCTATGTGCGCAGGTTCTGCACAAGTCACCTTGTCCAAGTGAAGAGAGAGTTACAATACAGGTCGCAGCAAAAGAGAAGATCAAGTTTTTTTTTCCACGAGTGCGGACGCCATGTGGGCGGAGTGCCCAGGTCATCGTAGAAGGGAAGGAAACACTGCATATTGATGGGAAGAGAAACACGAAACACGAAAACAACAACCAACCAAAAACATAAACCCCAAAAAAAACCAAACCACCAAAGCAACACAAGGCCACAACAGGCCGGTCCCATCAATGTCAGTAGTGTTTCCTCTGTACGGATGTGAAACAGGTGAGAAGATGAACTACCAAAAGACTAGGGGCCTGAATTCGCAACGAAAGGCAAAATGCACCTAGATGTGAGTGGATGCTCGGAACGGCCAATCGTGTCTGGCACTTGGCGTGTGTTAGTATCCTACGAAGCGCCATGAGCAAAAGGTCGGCAGTGACAATGACGCATGCCCAGTGAGTCATTAGTTGCAAGGCATGGCAAGCCGTGGAAAATTCCCTCTACGTGGCACAAACTGTCCAATTGAATGCACTTACGAAGAGCGGAGGCTGGTCTCGAGTGTGGCAGTGGAGAAGCGTTGCAACGAAGGCGAAACTGCAGACGGCGTGCTGATCTCCCTCCCGCATGGGAAGCACAACACAACCCCAAAGGCTCCCACTCATTTGCCAATGGGGTGACTAATCCTTCAGATGGTGAGCATAGAGGACACTATCCTACTGCGCGCAAGGCCCGTGTGAAACAGGTGAAACGTGGACTTACCTAGCATGGTACTTGTGCCATCTTTGTACAAGACTGGCTGTGGTTCGGCTGCCGCAGACGAGCAACTAAGGTTCTCCCTGGGCGCCTTCCATCAACCGCTCTGCTACCACCCGCCGTCCCGGGACAAGGAGCTAAGGCTCTCACCCCGGTAGGCTCACAAAACTGCAGGCGATGAAGGATTGAGCAACTGAGGTTCTCCCTGGGCGCCATCCATCAACCGCTCTGCTACCACCCGCCCACCTTGGACGAAGAGCTGTGGCTCCCATTCCGGTAGGCTCACAAAACTGCAGGCGATGTAGGCGTCACCAACAGACCGAAAAGCGAGTGAAGGCTTTGCGTGAGGACATCCGCGCCATCAAAGAGGTAAGAAACCGAACAGTGATAGGGGATGCCTAGAGCAGTGGTTTTATGCTCCGAGGGCATAGTTGCCATTTGCAGCAAATGAGCAGCATGATGCTCCAACGGTGCTGCCTGGCAACCCCCGATCGCTCATGAAGATCACTTGCTCGTCGAGGGCCGACTTTCGTTCAAGCCATTGGGGAGGGACTTGTTTAGTTGAGACAGTATGGCTACTGAGCTATGAGCCCGAGCGCACTGCTTCAATGAAGTTCTCTCTCCAGTTGTCTTTAGCATTGGGCGGCAGGAAGCGAAGCCACGAAGGCTTTTCCAAAAGGTCGCATTTGTCAAAAGCATTGACTCGAGCGTATGTCCCCCTCCAAGTCGCGCTTTTCCCTGCTTTGCTGAAGGTGCGAAGTTGCGTGCAACCAGCGAACGCGCGTCGAGCAATGTAGAGCATAGTAACTGGGATGTAGACCTCTCTTAGTGATACACAGTGAAGGAATGCTTCTTGCTCTATTCGTCTCAATTTTGCTGGAGAGGTTGAGCGACCTGGAGCCGTTTACAGCCATAGGCTATGCAGCCTTTCAGGGATGCTACTCCCTACAAATGGTCGAAATGCCAGGGTGTGTTGAGTTAGGAGTACGAGTATTCTCAGAGTGCTGTGCTCTGGAGCGTGTCGGAACAATCATAGACGGAATTTGTCATCTTGCAATAGGAGCAATCATCGGACAATATGCCTTTGAGGAATGTGCCAAGCTAGCCCATCTCTCGCTGCCCCATGTAAGAGCAGTGGTTGATAGTGCTACGCTAGCCACCCCACAGGCTGGAGCCCCGCAGGGAAGCTTCTATGCCAGCGGCATTCGCCATTTTGAACTCGGCGATGATGCATGCCACATTGGCCATCGGGCTTTTGAAAGCTGCAAATTGCTCACCCTGGTGGACATCTCGAATACGGGAATCCACACCCTGCACATGCACAGGTTCTCGCAATGCCACAGTTTGGCAACCATCAAACTGCCATCCTGCCTGCGTGAGATCCGAGCAGAAGTCTTCGCAGGCTGCAATTCCCTGGTTAGCCTGGAGCTTCCGGGCAGCATTCGATATATAGGGTATAGGGCTTTTGGCAACTGTACTGAGCTCTCTCACCTGGGGTATGCTAGGAACAAGTCAGAGGCATGGCGATACCCCTATGCCGCCAACAATGCCTTCGACGAGTGCGTTAAGCTAGCTCCCCCAAAGTGGCTTCACTACATCCCTCCAAAGGACAGCGATTGGATTGCCCCTTGCAATTAAGCTACAACTTACCTTGAACACCTGAATCGTTGCCCAAACAAACCAAACAAATCAAATAACAACCACCGGGGAGGTGCATGGCCACGAGAGCAAGGGCGGCTACCCAAGTAGCTGCCCCTTTGCCAGGCTCAAACCCAAAGTAGAAGCGGCGCAGAAGCGGTGCAGGGTGATGCAATGATTGGTGACGCGGAGTCGCAAAAGAGTTCACTGGTTAGCAATGAGCGCCAGCTGGTGCTGCAACTACTGTTGACGACCTTATCTGGAGAGGAACTCCAAGTTACTATCGATCTCCAAGAGTTTGATCGACTAGATGAGTTTGAAACTGCTGTCCTTGAGCAGCTCCCGGCCATTGGAGGACACAGCACCTTTGGGAGCGAGTTTGCTTTCGTCCAAACAGACACAGGCCGAATCCTTAAGAATCCCATCTGGGACACCCTCAGGGACTGTAACCGTTTTCACCTCATTGTCCGACAATGCTTCAGCCAGGCTGAACACAAAGGGCAGCTGAAGAGGATTGCTAAAGCAATCCGAGTACCGCCCACTCGCACTGGGCAGGTGCTCCCCCATGCCTTTGCACACATGATCGATGTGCGACATGTGCAAGTAGAAGCCGGGATACACACTATTGGCGAGGCAGCCTGGCAGCACTGCCATAGGCTGTTAATCGTTCACCTACCCAGTACAGTAGTCTGCCTGAAAGATGGCGCCTTCCGTCGAAGTTATGTACTCCATACCGTCACGGCCCCAGAGTACAGAAGTTTTGGGAGCTGGGTGTTCGAGGAATGTTACGCCCTAGCACAAGTTGGGGACCAAAGCCAAACAGGCAATCAGCTGGCACCGCAAGCGCGCTTTCACACCCGAGCCTTCGAAAAATGCCGCACTCTGCAGAAACTCAATTTTGAGAGAATGGAACGTCACCCACGTGATTTGCATCGGATCATACCTGAGCGTTGCTTCTTGGAGGCAGGGCTAGAGTCGCTCATGCTACCGGCAGACTTCAACTGGATGGGGCCAGCTGCATGCGAACACTGTATAAGGTTGCAAGCAGTGGACATCTCGCAGACAGAAATCGGCGAAATCCTAGGGGGCACCTTCACACATTGCTCTCAGCTGCAGCAGCTCAAACTAGCCAAGACTGTGAGACGCATTGGGCGAGACGCCCTCCTGCGTTGCACCTCCTTGAGTGTGCTCCATATCCCACCCGCTCTGCTCTATATTAATAAACGAGCCTTTGCAGGATGTACACAGCTGCGCGAGCTCATTAGGGTGGGTAAGAAAGGAACTTGGAGAGGTACCAATGCAGAGCGTGATGCTTGTCAAACTTGCACTCCCAACATGGATTCGGTTACTCCCCAAGCCAACCAACGGCCAAGAAGAGTGGGCTGATCTCATGAGAAGCTGTGCGGAAGCGAACCTTAGCGAAGCCGCACGTCCGTGATCGATGCATAAACATGGGTCGGAAGAAAGTGATTCCAAGAGTAGCGTGGTCGATCAGATCCATGCTTGCTTGCAGGTCCTGAGCAAACCATATACCTGCTACGTGACACACTGACTTCGCTATCTATACTGAGTAGATAGACAGTGCCCATGACTGCCTCCCAAGAGGTGGTCATGGATGAGTACAGTGTACAGTCCTTAGAACTAGGAATAGCGGCGTTTCACTGTTTCACTTAGATTATGGGGCCTGCATGCTTTTCGGGTGCCAAGAGCACTTGTGCGCCAACTCGAATACGCGGAATCTGTGGGAGCTTGTCAACAGCTGGTCAACAGAATCTTGCCTGCAACACTCCTCGAGTGGTCTGCAATGTCACGTCAAAGTCGTGCAATGTCATAGAGCTTCGTGACTGTCACTCCCGACTGTCATTTTGGAGCTGCTGTCATAAAGCTCACTTTCGATATCTCCCCCCTTCGTGGGGGGGGAGCGAGGTGAGAGAGCGCCACCGCGTGCCCTGGCTCATGCTAAACCTGGCTGCCTGCAGGCCATGATCGTCGTAAGCTTGACCAATGATCTCAATGAGCAATGCTCCCGTACAACATGCCCCTAGTGCAGTGGCACCCGTGTTTTGCCAACAGTGCGCTTTGCATGCTTCCTTGGGATTTTGCATACGGTGAGTCATTCACTACAGAGACCTCCCAGTGCCTTAGCACGCTGACTTACAGTTCGGCAAACATCAAGCAACTGCTGTGCGCAGGAAGAAATCCTCCGGCTACTAAAGGAATACTACGCCATACAGAGTAGGCCGGCATGGAGCAAATCCAACCTGTCATGGGCAAAGTCGCGCTCTTTGATATAAGTCATGATTCGCCTGTGCACCTCTGCACTAAGCTCCTTTGCAATGCTCCCCACTCCTGCATATTTTCGAGCACACCGTCGATGGAACTGCTTGCACCTCAGTGGTTGCAATTGTACTCACTGCCCAAGGAACAGGAAGTTAGCTGCCTGCTGATCTTCATGAACTGAGCGCAGATAGCAATGCGAATTCAATGCCCCGTCTCACCCTCTGGTCTGGGTGGACACTACATTTTTCACTGTCCTGAGGAGATATGAGCCAGCCTTTCGTGTTGGGGGTTTTGGGTGGTTTGGTTGCTGTGCTCTGTTCTTTTCCTGGCTCGTATCTTCTCAGCTTTCTTTTCGAATTCATTCAAGGTGACTTGTGCCTCTCGGCACACATAGCGCCCGTTTCTGCGCCAAAAAAAAGCGACCTGGAGCCGTTTACAGCGTTCACAGGCAGCAGGCCCCACGAAGGCAACACAAAGTCTCGCAACACTCCGCATGCCTGCTTCCCTGAATTTTGAACCTTGAGACGTGCGCACTGAGACCTTTTTGCGTAATTCGTTCATGGTGGTGTGTGGTTTTTGGGGTTTTGTTCCTCTGTTGGAATGCAACCTGTATAGCAACTCTTTCTTAACTCGATCAAGGTGACTTGTGCAGAACCTGCACACATAGCCTCTCGACTTGTGCAAAAAAAAAGCCCTTCGTTTCACTTTTTCTCAAATTTGTTTCACCCTTGCATGGTCCGATGAGTGTTGGAATGCAACCTGTATAGCAACTCTTTCTTAACTCGATCAAGGTGACTTGTGCAGAACCTGCACACATGGCGCCTCGACTCGTGCAAAAAAAACTTGCATGGTCCGATGAGTCGCGGTTTTGCCAGATCAACTCTGTTACATTGGGCATGGGGCCTTTGTGGGGTGCAGCAAGTTGGAGTGCCTTACCTGGACCAAATCTCCTGGCCTGCCTTGATCAACGCATGCAGCAGCAATGCAGTAACAAAGTTGTTGAGGGACAAGAACCACTGAGAGTTTTGCGGAATTCATTGCCCCCGTTTCACCTCTCCTCACACGGCCTCCATGGTCACACGAGTTGCGCAACTTCTGCTTTTGGGGGTTTGGTTGTGTTTGTTGTGTGTTTTGGGCGCTTGGTCTTCTCTTTTGCTGCACACAAATTGGGACAACTAGTCACACAACTAACCAGTTGGCCCCACAAGCGCAACTACGGCCTAGAGTCTTTGAGAAATGCGCAGCCTTGCGTCACATCAGTCTGAAAGGACAGAGAATGACCCCAGCAACCCAGAACGAATGTTGTTTCCTGGAAGCCCGCATGGTTTCGCTCTCTCTCCCACCAGACTTGGACTGTGCCTGGAGATCCAGGCATCCTCACAATGAAAGCCTCACTGGCTTGGGCAACCAACATGCAGGTTCATCGCTTGTTCGCGCCAAATGGGAGCAGGCATGATTCGGAACCCCACTGCAGGGAGGAGCCCAGTTGCTCCAAACAAAAGGGTGTTTCTAGTTTCCAGCAGCGCCGCCTGCTGATGGTTCATGTTTGCGCGCAGGTTGTCTTGGACTGCCGAGAACCACTTAAGCTTTGCTAGGAACAAGCAGTTGTATGAAGCCGTACAAGGGGAACGGGGAGGGAGGCAAATCAATCCTCAGAGCGACCTGGCAACTTTGCGGCGGTGCGTCTCAAAACAGCTTTTGCAAGACGGGCACATGCACGGCCCTGATTCTACAGTGAAAAAAGTCAGACCTCTTCAGAGAAGAGTGGAGGAACAGACATACAGTCAAGCCGACTGTAACGTTTGGCTCAAGAGCGGGATTCAAAAAGGGGATGCTAGTAAGGAGAACTGTTTGTAGGGTTTTCTCTGAGCTGTTTTAGGGAGACTCCAACGAGTCCAGCTGTGACGCTTGGACTAGTGGCTGAAGCCTCAAGACTCGAGTGAGCCCTGGACCTCAGATGTTTCCGACATTTCATTTTAGAGGCCGGGCCCCCCGCCTCCCCTTTCAACTCCACCCTGGCGCAGCTCTTTGTCAACGGCTAGAAAACTTGAATCACACCACGATAGTTGACGAAATTCATTTTGAAAGGAAGCTAGCTTGTACGACTTAAGAGTCAAAGCAGAGCTTTTGTGCGTAGGAGACTTTGTGGCTTTGCGTTTCGGTTTGCACTTTTCCAACTTTGTGCTACCACGTTTTCCTGGTTCAAGGAAGACGGCTCAAATGCAAGAAGAAAGTACAGAGGTGTACAAGAGAACAGTTGGAAGTCACCTTCCTTCGGGTGTGTGTGTGTGTGTAACCCTTGGAGTCATAGGGATCCTTCTGGATTTGTTTAGTATTATTGCAGGGGGGCTGGTTGTTCATGCAAGTACCAGCCCAACGAAGAGGCTTGCATTGAACACTGATATCGGTGGGGACGCTCACCGACGTACCTGCTATTTTCATTTCCCTTTTTCTGAAATGGCACGAGGCTAAGCCAAGAACCTCAAGCGGCAGATGTGAGCGGCACGTCGTCAACCTGTTCGACTCGTTCGCCGTCTTCGACCTTGAGCTTTTGGCCTCACTTCTTCTTACAGACCTCCAGGTTCTTTAGGACTTTCCCGGACCTTTCAGGATTTGGGTTTCTTAGGCTGGCGTGTGGCACCGCTATCACATCAGTACGCATATCCATGAGTGTGTTTGGCTACGCGCCAACCCGGGATGAGCCCGCAGAGTGCCTCCCGTGGACCCGTCGAACGGGTGTACGTCGAATGTATCCACTGCCCGGATACAGAGCAGCTCGCAGCGAGCGTAGATGGCCTAGGCCGTACGTACGATGATTTTTGTCTCATCTTTGGAATTCTAAGCTGGCTCATGCCCATACGTGACCGCAGCGGTCAAGCTGGCTTAACGAGGTTCATTGGAACCTGTTGGAGCCTTAGTTTTTCAGTTGTTCATGCAAGTACCAGCCCAACGAAGAGGCTTGCATTGAACACTGATATCGGTGGGGACGCTCACCGACGTACCTGCTATTTTCATTTTCCTTTTTCTGAAATGGCACGAGGCTAAGCCAAGAAACTCAAGCGGCAGATGTGAGCGGCACGTCGTCAACCTGTTCGACTCGTTCGCCGTCTTCGACCTTGAGCTTTTGGCCTCACTTCTTCTTACAGACCTCCAGGTTCTTTGGGACTTTCCCGGACCTTTCAGGATTTGGGTTTCTTAGGCTGGCGTGTGGCACCGCTGTCACATCAGCACGCAGTGTAACCCTTGGAATCATAGGGATCCTTTCGGATTGTTTTTGCTTCACAGTTGTTTTCCTTGTGTGGCAGGGGAACTGGGCACTCTGTGACTGACCCAGTTCAACGAAGCCAGGTCACAGAGTGGGATATTCGGACTGATCATCCGAACGCACCTGCATTTCTCCAATTTTCCGCATGGCGTGAGGCTAAGCCAAGAACCTCAAAGACTTGGTACTTCATGTTGCTGCAGACATGCACGACACGACGTCATCTTGTCGGCTCGTCGATCGTCTTCTTCTTTTGGGCCCTACTTCCTCTTGAAGACCTCCAGGATCCAGTGGTTCGTACATGTACACTTGGGAATTGGAACCCTAGGCCGGCGTGTGGCGCCGCTTTCAATTCAGCACACCCTATCCTGAGTGTGTTTGGCCTCGTGCCAACCCGGGATGAGCCCGCAGAGTGCCTCCTGTGGACCCGTCGAAAGGGTGCACGTCGTTATCTCCCCTGCCCGGAGATGTGCATGTCCACAGCGGACAGCAGCTGGCTGATGCCACAAGAACTCAAATTTTGTCCCATCTTTGGAATTCTAAGTTGGCTCATGCCTTTTCGTGACCGCAGCGGTCAGAGGTGGCAGCCATCGGGCAAGCCGTACGTGGTCGCAGCGACCGAAGTTTGTTCAAGGTTCATTGGAACCTGTCGCCAGCTTGGTCCCTTCTCTCCCCCTCCCCTTCCCCCTTTCTTTCTTTGCTTCATCTCGGGTGTCATGCGGAAGCACAACAGACCTAACCTCCACGAGACGTACACGCACGCATGCAACCTCACGACCTTTACTGTGGAAGCGCAACCTTACACTCGCCTCAAGCAAACCTCCAGACGGAGCTCAACAATCTTGCCTCCCCTCGGGGAGGCGTGTGTGTGTAACCCTTGGAGTCATAGGGATCCTTTCGGATTTTTTTTGCTTCACAGTTGTTTTCCTTGTGTAGCAGGGGAACTGGGCACTCTGTGACTGACCCAGTTCAACGAAGCTGGTTCACAGAGTGGGTATTCGGACTGATCATCCGAACGTACCTGCATTTTTCCAATTTTCCGGCTCACTGGCCTGTGGTGGGTCTGGCCCTTTGGTGGGAAATGTCCTCTGGTGGGAAATGTCCTCTCACAGGAAATGTCCTCTGGTGGGTGATTCCCTGCCTCTGCACTTTTCGACCCTCAGGCAGGAAAAGGCTTCTGGTGGGAAAAGTCCTGTGGTGGGAACTAAGCTCTGGTGGTGCCTGCCCCACCTGTTTTCCAACGCTTCTCTATCTTCCAAATTGTCCTCTCCAAAAACTTCACACAGTTCTCTTCCCACCACTCCTGTTCCACAAGTTTTTTCT